>CAWVNT010000251.1:0-43705 GCA_963930775.1 Cliona cf. orientalis
AGAAATCTGAGTGATTCATAAACAATCAACCACTTCCTCCTAGACAATAGGTAACAATAAGCGTGAAATTCTCATAAGCCTCTTATGCCACTTAAGAGCTACATCAACGTGTGAAAGCATGATTAAGGTATTCAAGAACAATAAACAGCTCCCACGCGCTTGTGTGAGAGCAAAGACAACTCTATTGTACTATTGTAGTATTTTCTTCTCATGTGTTAATGCCAATTGTATTGATTTTCTCATATGTCAACACAATAAAAGGACAATCAGTAAAAGATTTGCGCTGAGTTTAATTACAGAATAAACACCAATCGGACATATATACTAAGGAGACAGCTGCCGAATGCAGAGAGTTACCAGAAGCAATGCAGATAACACACTAGTACAAGTTGAAGACCCTGAACAGATAATTAGGGAAAGATGCAGAAGCATGGCAGACCAAGCTGAACAAGGCAGAGGAGACCCCAGGGTGACAAGGGACTCCGACGGCAAAGAGTACAGCGAAGCTGAGGTAGTGAACATCCGAGATTTCTATGTACCAGACTTGAACAACACACCCCTGCAGAGAGCTATCCGAAACGGGATGGCACTGAATGACACCCAAACCATCTACAGGATACAGTGCCCCTTGCTCAAGGAGTACATAGGGAAAGACACACTCACAGTCTACCTACCATAAGGATGGCTGGAAGTACCCATGGAACCACCAGTCAACTTCATGGTAAACTGTGCTCCCACTCCATTTGACCAACCCAGGCTGCTGATCGAGGCGATGCAGAGCCTCATCCAAACACAACCCGAACTGACCATACTCCCAGGTGATGACATTCCCTTGGTCAGAGACAGGTATCTATCGAGACATGAACTCATAGAAAGACTATCAAACTATGTAGACCTTTGTGTACTGTATGCAGAGAGCACTCTAAGACATGAGAGTGCACAGCTACACGGAGACAGAGATGAAATATTAAGAAAGGAAATGCATGAGGAAACCTTGATGCAGAGAATATCAAGTAACATGGACAAACTGTTAGCCCACATGCAAAGAGACATTAGGTTCAGAAAGGCCAACAGGAAAATATGGTACCCCACCCCAAAGATAAACCCCAGAATAGCCCCACCTGTTTCAGCACAGGAGATCCGCAAAATGAAGGACGGACTCAAGGATGAAAGCAGAAACATAATGCAGATCACTTTCCTACCTGAACCAGAGGAAGGTGCAAGTGGAGGTCCCAGGATAAACATGCCAGGAGAGGACATCCCCGATGCCCCAGGTAGATGTAGGGAAGAAGAGAGAAGGTCCAACCTGTCTGTCAACACCAACAGTGGGCCGACACAAGGCGCACAGCCACACCACACAGACAGGGTTGCTGACAGAACTGTGAACTTCCAAGACAGAGAGCAGCACAGGACCAACGTCATAGGCGAGGTACAGCAAAACCTTATGAACATTTCAAATTCCCAAAATTCCCAGGATCAGGCGAACAACGCGAACGTTCACCCTGATCGCCCAGATCACACAGAACACCAAAACCCATGGCCACGAAATGCTGATCACAGCCGAGATAATCAATCCAGTGATTCCAGTGACATGGACTCCATAGGCCACTGGGACAGCAACTGGCAAAACAAAAAGTGCACAGCATGCGGATTTCATGGCCACACATACTACAACTGTGAAAAGAAAAGGAAAGGAGAACTTTACTGCAAGAGGTGTAACAGATACACACATTGCGATGCTACGTGTTCAAGGCAATGCAACTCAAGCACCCCCAGGTTCCAACACCAAGGCCATCATTCACCCCGGCCAGATAACCACACAATCCCACCTGCAGAGCCAAACTACAATAATTACAACAACTACAACAATTACAACACAAGGCCATCACCAGCACCCTCCAGTACTGGAAGCAATGCGGACGTCACCCAGCAATTTATGACATTCTGGATGAAAGCAGACAGCAGGCAAAGCTACTGGAATACAGAAAGGAGCTGCTGGCCAACATACCCATCTTTGACGGGAAAGACAAGAAATCATGTTTAATGTGGTTAAGCCAGTGTGCACACACCGCAGTAAACACGAAGATGACACTCAAGGAAGTGTTAGTGGCAAAGGGAGGACCAATCGTATCTACCCAGGTACAGATTTTCATGAGTAAAACACCTGATGCCACTGATGCTTTTCAAATGTGGGATCCAGAACAGAAGCCCACCATTACCTCACAAGAATGACCGTGGATGAAGACGAGTCACTACTAGCTCACAACTCAGAATATGCAGCTGTACATGAAGCAGCACACGGAATCACACCTGAGGAACAGAGAAGTGAGTTAGCACTGATGGACTATGTCAGAACTCTTCCCCAGATCACATGTGATGAACTGACAAAACAAATATCCCGCCCAAAGAGCAAAATCCACAACCTGAGAGACACTATGAACATGGCTGAAAGCTTAGACAGACAAGGCAGACAAAGAGAATTAAATAGGCAAGAAAGAAACGCTCCCAGAGATACTACCATCAGAGAAGAAACCGTGAACGAGATGTCAATACAAGAAGAGGTCAACTTCATGGCAGGAAGAAGTGATGGCTGCTTCAACAGCACCATGAAGAACAACAGTGGTTGCTGGAACAACTCCCCCAATAGAAACAACTCATACAACGGTGATAGAAACAACTCATACTATGGTAGTAGAAACAACTCGTACCAGGGAAAGAACAACTCCTACTCAGATTACAGATCGGACAGGAACAACTCCAACAACAGGAGCTGGAACAACAAAAGCTGGAACCCCAGGTACAACTACTCTGATAATTATGATTCAAGGAGAAGACTAAACAGATACAGGCATCAACCAAGAGACCCCAAGAACAATATTAGATTTGAGTACAACGCGAAAGACACAGATATATACTCCACCCTGAGGAACACAGTAGATCATCTGAAAGAGCACCCTCAGGCCAATAGGCACAAATTCAAGAAGATGCTGCCAAAGGTCACAGGACATAGAAACAGAGAAGAGGTACGTGAAGATACCATTGCAGAAATGAAAATGGAAGACCTACAAGGCGTCCTGAAAGAAGATGTAGATCTGATCTTCGATGCGCTAGTCTTGCATGACTACATCGAGGAGGTTGATGTGTGACTACCCAAAGGCTATGAACCAGAAAGCTACTTCACATGCGTACCCGAGAAAAAGGAAGAAGTGTACAAAATTGATGAAACTAAACCCACAGAAGAAGGTACTGTATTTGAAACTACTATAAATAACACCAAGATGAAGGCACTTTTTGACACTGGTGCCACAAAAAGTGTAATATCAGGCAAAATGTACAGAGACTTAAAATTAGGACCTTTAGACAACAACAACTTACCATCAGTAGTTGGAGGAAATGGCTCAAGTTTAGGAGTAATGGGACGCATAAGATGTACAATAGCTTTCGAAAAAGATGAAGACAAATTTGATCAAACATTCTTAGTGTGTGAAAACTTACAAAGAGGTGTCATATTAGGGAAGGACTTCGCAAGACAAAATTGTGCAGGTGTGTATTGGACACCCCATAATACAAGAGTACTACATACAAATCTCAAGACTATTGCAGAAACTAAAGAACTTGTACCAAGTGGCACAGCAGCCATTCACATAAAACAGACAACAAAACTACCACCAAGGAGTCTCGCCGTAGTGGATGTCAACATCAACACAACCAGTGAGGACAAGATCAGAATGATACCAGATAGATTGTGCCAATCAAGACACCCCAACATGTACATGATGGGCTTCGATGCAGATTTATCCAAGAGAGGAAAAGACACAGTGGCACCCTTTGTTCTGATCAACCTGAATCACACAGAGAATATAAGGCTCAGAAAAGACACAGTGGTAGGTTGGACAGAGAAAGATGACACAGAGGGCGAAGTATTTCAAGTTGAAACATTAGATACAACACCTCAGAATTGGACAAATCCACGAACACCATGAACATTTGCCCAGTTCGTCAAAGAGCCAGAAAATACAGATATCCAAAAAATCGACACGGATATTGATTTACACAAGGTTTTCACCTCAGCGTCGAACTTCATCAAATCACCAGCAGAGGTCGATGCACACAGAAAGGTGGAAATGGAAGACAAGGTCATCAAGGAGGAAACCAAAGAAAAGTTTCACAAGCTATGTGACAGGTATGATCAAATAATCTCTAAAGGCAGTGCTGACATTGGCAAAACACTACTTGTAGAGATGGACATAGATACAGGTGACAGCCCACCGATAGCCTGCAGACCATACACCCTTCCACTGAAGCACCAAGACTGGGTGAAGAAGGAGATTGAAATCTTGGATCAAGCAGGTATTATTGACAAGAGCATATCTGCTTGGGCATCACCAGTTGTCATAGTACCAAAGAAATCCAAACCAGGAGAGCCACCCAAGAGGAGAATGTGCATAGATTTTAGGAGATTAAATGGAAAACTACCTGAAGTAGAAAAAATGACAGGAGGTAAGGGTTACATTTCCTTAGTCCCACTGCCAAAGATTGATGAATTATATGCTAGATTACAGGGATACAAAATATTCTCCACACTGGATCTGAGAAGCGGATACTACCACATTGGTCTCTCTGAGAGTGCCAAACCCAAGACAGCTTTTGTGATATCAGGGATTGACAAATATCAGTTCAACAGAGTTCCATTCGGATTGGCACAGGCGCCAGCTTACTTTCAGACGCTGATTAACAAGGTATTGGATAATATAGATTTTGCAATGGGATACCTGGATGACATTATAATTTTTAGTAGATCAGAAGAGGAACATTTAGATCACTTAGAACAAGTTTTCCAGCGACTGAAGGAAGCAGGACTCAAGCTCAGCCTTGAGAAATGCAGTTTCTTCAAGAAACACATCCAATACCTAGGGCACTTACTCTCAGAAGAAGGTATTCAACCGCTACCTGAGAAACTGAAAAGCATATCAAAGATGCCCAGACCGAAAAATCAGAAAGAGGTAAAACAATTCCTAGGCCTTATTGGCTACTACAGAAAGTTTGTACCTAGGTTCGCCGACATCTCAAGAGTATTAAATAAACTCACATGTAAAGATGAGGAGTTCAAATGGACACCAGAATGTGATAAATGCTTCAATATGTTGAAAGATTACTTGCAGGAAGCACCAATACTCAGGTATCCAAACCCAGAAACAAGGTACGTGTTACACACAGACGCTTCCAAATATGCCTACGCAGGAGTACTAACACAAACAATAGATGGGACAGATCACCTGATCGCATATGTAAGTGGTCTCTTCAGAGGTTCACAACTCAACTGGGCAGCACTAACAAAGGAAGCATATGCAATCTACATGTCAGTTAAGAAATTAAGTTTCTACCTAGATTCAGCAAGGATCACAGTGAGAAGCAACCACCTTCCACTAAAGAAATTCTTGGAGAAAAACACCATGAATGCAAAGGTAAACAATTGGGCAGTAGAACTTGAATCCCAAAAGATAGATTTTGTATTTGTTCCGGGTATCAAGAATGTTTTAGCAGATACCTTAAGCAGATTGATAGAGGTAGACAATGATGTCAAATTACCAGAAGAAAAGGAAGGAGAAGAATTCGGATACATCCCCTTCGAAAAACTTCCACCAGCACAAGTAGAGGTATGCGAGGAAGTATGGATAAACGAAGTTACCCAGGACAGAGTAACATTAAAGCTGCAGGACCCCATCCAGCAGAATATTGAGATTAATCTCCCACTCACAAACCAGAAAATGAAGGAATTACAGGAGCAAGACCCTAAAGTAAGTCATTTCAGAAAACTTTGGTCAGAAGGTAAACTCAATAAAACACTGTTCACCATGGAAAATGACATTCTAAAGAGAGTACTAATGGTAAATGGATTATTGTACAAACCTGTAGTTACACCTAGTATTTTGAAGGATTGCCTCATAATGCTAGCACACGATGAGCAAGGACACAACGGATTCAAGAGAACATACGGATCCCTCCAGACAGTTTACTACTGGAAAGGTATGAAAAGACAAATACAGCTACATTGCAGGAGATGCAGAATGTGCACAAGACATAACGTTATAGCACAAGAGTTCAGCAAAGAACATTTTTCAGCACCAGCTCAACCTATGGAATTCATAGCGATGGACCTGATAGGAGAATTCCATCCTGCATCGAGCAAAGGTAATCGTTATGCCTTGACTGCAATTTGTATGCTAACAGGTTTCACTTTCTGTATACCACTGAAGAACAAGACAGCTGAAGAGGTCGTCAGAGCTTACTTGAACCACATTTGCTGTGTATTTGGGCCATCAAAGAAGATACTCACAGATAACGGCACTGAGTTCAAGAACAAGATGTGGGAAGAAGTATACAACCTGCTCAGAACAAAACACAGTGTCACACTAATCTATTCACCTCAGTGCAATGGCAGAATCGAAGGATTCCACAGGTTTCTTAAAGCCACAGTGGGTAAGCAAATACAGAAAGGATTAGAATGGGATGATTTGGTGTGGAAAGCCACATCTGCATACAATTTCTTCCCACAGAATCTTCAGGAATTTCACCATTTTTCCTCATGTTCGGACGTGAAGCTGCTGCAAAACACATGTTACTAGCAGAAGAGAGCACAAAATACGTTGGAGACAATGAAGGTATTTTAAACTTGAAATTAATGCAACAATTATACCACGTCGTAGCATACAACTTGGCAAAATCCAGAACAGCAAGAGATGGAAACAGGATCCTGAAGAGAAAGAACTTCAAGCCAAAGCATCTCAAACGCAATGGCCTTGTACTGGTAAGAGATCATACATCAAAGGCATTTGAGCCAAAAGCTATCGATCACCACATAGTTGACTTTTGTGGAAAAAATCAGGTACTGGTAAAAGACAACTACGGGAAAAAAAGAAAGTTCATGTTAAAGACGTCAAACCAATTGAAATGGACATTGCTACAGCTGAGTTTTTCAGGAAAGAAAGGAGCAGTGCACAACCAGAGATGCAAAACATGTCATGCCAATCAAGCTCATACCAGATTTAGAGTGGAAATTCATCGAGAACATCGATGTAATGGAATCAGACAAAGGAGTTACAATCTACTGTATAAATGAAACAGAAGATGGAATTGAGGATACACAGGTAACAGAGGTCTCAGAACCTAAAACAGATGTTAAAACCCCTGAAAATATTGAACCTGTATTTACAGAAGCTGTAGAAGCTCCAAGAGTCATACAAACCAAGGAGGACCCAAACGTCACAGAAATCGAAGAACCCAGGTACGAACACAGGGAAAGTTTGAAGATAGTGACGGAAGACACTGTACCTAGGGAAAAGTCCGAAATCTCGGAAGACACAGACCCCAGGTATGAACATAGGGAAAAGTCAGATGCAGCAACGGAAGATGCTGTACCTAGGGAAATTACGAAAGAAGCTGAGCCCACAGGGAATACAGGCATTTCACAAACCATCCTTGTAGATCCAACAGAAGACACTGAAGTGTCAGAACAAGCAGTTGCAGAGGAAATTGAAATGACAGACACAATTGATGTTACAGAAGTTATTACAGGCATACCCGAGCCAACATTAGAAACCACATCCAAGGAAAAGGAAGAGAGTACGACCACACCACCTGGATCACCCCAGAAAGAAAACCCCGAGGTTCAGACCAACAGTGAAGACACCACTGAAGTAGATATAGAACAAGTAAACAAAAAGACACACAAATACCCTGAATCAAACAATTCCCTTGTAAATAAAATATTTTCAGTTTTCAGACAAGCAAAGGAGTCTATGGAAGCAATTCCCTTGTAATTCAAATATTTCCAGTTTTCAGATAGCCAAATGAGGTATTTCAAAGAATAAATAAAAATTAACCATTTTAATTTAATATTTCAGAACACAAAAAGCCCAAAGAGTGAGCAGAACACAAGGAAAACAAGCGCATACACTAGTATTTACATTGCTTTCATTCAAACCATCCGCGTAATCTATTTTTAGAACAATTTTCTATTTTTAGAAGTTCGGCTTGGAACTCCAATTAGGTCACCCAATCAGAAGCTGTTTGCGAGAAATTTCGGCTTAGATGATCGCGACCAATGAAAAGGCATGTACCACGTAAAATATCACTCCAGTTAACGGTCCATTTGGTAACCTCAAATCCCCAATTCGGGCGAACAACGCGAACGTTCGCCCTGCTCGCTGAAACCCTCAATTTTCAGTTGGAATACCAAGTAATCAGATCAACAAGATCTAAATAACCACACATCATAATACTAGTTTTTATGTGATTAATCAAGCTTCTATGTATTTTTCAGTCAGATTGGAGACTACTAGGTCACAATTGTTTATCGTGACATCACATACAGGTATAAAACCCAGGTATCTCTTCAAACTTGTCCCACACAAAGCTTTCTCTCTGAGCGATAACACTGCGTATCGATCTAGAGCACTCACAAGTTTTCAAAGTTTACTGCATTTTTGAAGCATTTCACAGCTATTACAGCATTAAATCAACAAGCATTCATATTTGACTACATCACCTGGACCTGCTGAGTTGCATACTAAGCAGTACAGGTCAAGCAAAGCAAATTTTTGGTTCAAAATTCGTTGGTCATCCAGCTGTACTCAAACTTGGCATTTGGCACCAAGGTAGTTTTGCATACTACGTACATCTGGCAGCATGGCTCAACAACAACAGCAGCAGCAGCAGCAACCACCACAGGTGGATCCCCAGTTACCTGGCCCTACTGAGGAGGAACTGAGGGATTACAAGTTAGGCATGGAATGAGCCACGGCTCAATTCCATGAACAGGTACAAACAACCAGCAGGCAGGCATACATCGACTTAATCCACACCCTTAAAATAACATCTCTCAAGCTCATTACAGATCTGATGGATGCTGAAGAGGAGAAGGTGTTGCAGTCGATCTGCAGGACCGATGGACATCACTTCATGACTGGTTTCACCATCCATGCAAGGGCCAGTACCTCCAGGACCCACAATCCTGAATTCAGCACAGAGGACTTCAATGACACCACCAACAAGCTGATCTGTGAGCTCCACCTAGAAGCTGCTGATGTGTGTGAAAAGATGTCAAAAATCCATACCTACATCGCCTGTCTCAAAACTCGGGTAAGTCCAAGAGATTTCCTTACTATCATATCATTGGTGGGGTTGCCAATGACAACAATCACCACTGTGGATCCAGCACAGCAGAATAAGTTAGACAGTAGTGTAGACGCTTTGCATATCCGTGACCACATGCCAGATCCAAGTAATGTGTTTGGTAACGAAGCCACAAAGCAACTTGCTGCCCTAGTCAGATACTGGATGCAGAATTATTTGCTAACAACTCAGTGGCAATATTCAATGGTTGCATGTGAAAGTGATTTTAAACTGGGTCATACAAAGTTTGAATGAGTCATTTCAGGCAAGAAGCGAGGAGGAGGCCATGAGTACGGGAAGAAGAGAAAACTTTGTCCTGATGAGCAGCCAACTGGTGCCGACAAGCCCAAGAAGAAAAGAGTAAACCCAGTTGATAGAGGTCAAGTAAAAACTGGGGTAGGCTGTAAGTATTGTGACAAGGTGTGCCTGAACGAAGAAACCTTGTCCATTCATGTCAACAACGAGCACACTGACAGACAGTCATTGTGTCAGTGTGCATTTTGTGGTTTAAGGGTAAATGATTTCAGGTTGTACAATCGACATTTGAAAGAGCACAGTGACAAGGTACACAAGTGCTACATGTGTAGTGAGCTGTTCAACAACTCTCGCAGTCTTAGAAAACATATTAAAAGCCACATTAATCAATGTCCAATTTGTTCCAGGGCATTTGAGAGTTTGTTGGTACTGTCGAACCATGTGAACAAAGAACATGCTGATGCTCTAGAAAAGGACCAGAAGAAGTGCCCGTTTTGTGATGCAGCCTTCGCCACCTTTGACGAGCTAAGTATTCATTGCAAGGAACATATGTCATTTTCTTGTGACATTTGTTATACTAGATTTGTTTCAGAACCCCTGCTAGTGGAACACCGCTTCAATGACCATCCCCAGGGCTGACCACCATGGAGCGCACCTAGGGTGGACCCCGAGATCACCATCACCAAGGAGGTTGACCCAGACTTGGAGAAGGCGATGGAAGTAATCCACACCCCAGATCCTGACCCGTTCATTGACAAGTGGCACCCGGCAATTGGTCATGTGAAGAAAGATGACAAGCACAAGATTGAGTGTGAGGTTTGTCACAGGTATTTGAAAACTTCCGATTTACGGGTGGAACATGTTAAGACCTTCCATCCAACTGTATTTTATGATTGTGTGTTTTGCCCCAGTGCTGTGTTCTACACAATCCGGGATTTGCTTTCTCATTGTAAGAAGAACCATTTTGTATGTCATCAATGCGACAGTGCACACAAGGACCAGAACTCACTGAAGCAGCACATGGTCACCGAACATCCAGAACAGCCAGCACAAGCAGGTTCGGAGGAAGGTGCACGTAAAGGTTTTGTATGTGGTAGATGTGGCATGTACTGTAGTACAGCGGCCACATTCAGGGTTCATCTTACTACTCATAAAAAGACACCATGTCCATTCTGTCCACAGAAATTCTACGATGCTGCCAGCTGAAACAAGCATGTCAGCGTAAAGCACAGCAACAGAGGCGACAGGAAACTCAACTGCAGACTGGCCCCAGACTGCAAAACAACGTTCAACAATATGAAGGAGTTAGGTATCCATTCGAGACAGGTACACAAGGACATGTACCCATTCAGGTGTAATTATAAAGATTGTTTTGACTGTTACAGGACGATCGATGCCTTGGTCAAGCACTGCAGGTTTCATGGAAAGGAGACATGGGATGCAACTCACAGCACAGAGGACAAGAAGGATCGATACAAGTGTTCTTTGTGTCCGGAAACATTTGACCAAGTTGCTCAGTTATTGTCTCACACCCAGGTACACGAGGAAAATAAGTACAAGTGTGATGAGTGTGAATGGCATTTTTATTTGATTGCAAGTTTGACATGTCATGGTCAGGACTGCCACGACACAAGGTACCATGGATGTACATGGTGTGTAGAATATTTTGACAATGTAGACGAACTACACACTCACATAAGGTGTAAGCATCATTTTGAATGTACTATTTGTTATGATGTTTCTCCCACAGCTGAAGAATTAGAGGAACACATCAGGGAAAAACATGGTGAACTCCAGCCCACTGAGCAGGAGCTACAAACCCAGAGATGTAGGGAAGAGAGGTTAGAACAAAGTGAGCACAGGAAGGAGAAGGCCGAAGCAGAGGCGAGGCAAACCAAGTACTTCCCGTGCAAAGAGTGTGTGGAAGGATTCAACACAAAGAGAGAACTGGACAAACACATAATGGACAAGCACATCTTCATCTGTAGTGAGTGCCTGAAGACTTTCAAGATCAAGGAGGAGAGGGACACACACATGAAGACGGACCACAAGGATGTATCAACCGAAATGACGAAGCAGGAGAAGCTGCTGGCTGAACAGTACCACAAGAGAGAGTCCAGAGAAGAAAAGGACAGACAAGCCACAGAAACCTGGAAGAAGGTGTGGACACAGTACGCAGCCAAGAAGGAATGGCGGGCGGCTGAAGAAAGAAAAAGGAAAAGAAAACCTTCAGCTACACAGACCAAAGAAGAGGCAGAACGTGCTGAGGGTGATGACAAAGACGAGGACGAAGATTACATCCCCTCAGAAGAACCAAGCAGCGAGGACCCACTGTATGAGCCAACCAAAAAGGAGCTCAAGAGAGCTGACAGGGAAGGTGACCAGTGAACTGTATTTTTTTATTTTATGTATTTTCCCTTACAGGTCAAAAACTAACACAATACATGTACATTCTTATTTTTCTTGTTGATTTTAATCCGTTCTCTTACAGCACTGATAGATTATTTTTCAGCACCATAGAGAGTTCCTACTAACATTGTACATATGATAGAGATGTTCTTTGACATTTTATCCTTGAAACGTATTTTATATTCTAGAAACTTAGTTTTTATCCTAGAAATGTAGTTTATATTCCAGAAACTTAGCTTTCTACTTTAAATCGCACTGTATTTGCTAAACCATGCAAAATTGTCTTTTCACACAGTGAAAACTGTAAGTAGTCAAAATCCCTTGATTTATGCC
The DNA here is from genome assembly GCA_963930775.1 of Cliona cf. orientalis. Lineage (NCBI taxonomy): Eukaryota > Metazoa > Porifera > Demospongiae > Clionaida > Clionaidae > Cliona > Cliona cf. orientalis. The sequence continues at coordinate 12,172 of CAWVNT010000251.1, forward strand.
AATTTCATTGAAATGCATTTGTTAACACATGTATTTCTCTCCCTAGTCTAGCTCTTCCTCCATCTGTCTCCTCAGAGACTGGGTGAGGTCTCATCTCTATTCTTTGCCTGGGTTGACAATTTGCAACCCCTCAAATAAAACTATGGTCTTTTCTTGACTGCCTTTCTACTTCAAATACTCTGCCTTACTCTGAAAATAGGTCCAGTCCAACAGGTATTGATTCTGCAAAAACCACCAAATTTCAGGATTTAGGCAAGCAATGCGAACATTCGCCCTGTTCACTGAAAACTGAAATTTCATCAAACTATCCTGCTAACTTAAAATACCACCAAGTTCCGGCATTTTCAATAAATATTTTGAACGCAAAATTCAACAAGGGCACACATGACGCGTCTAAGATCCAGATTCAAAATTTTATCCCAAATGCGTGCCAAAGTTATTCAAGCTCTTTTGAACTAAAAACAATTACCAGACCATAAATCACATTCAGAAACAAAATTCCAACTCAAAAGCGACTTAAAATTTCAAATTAACACCACCAAACTTCAAACCAGTCAGGACTTAAAGCACTTAACACCCAAATTGTCTAAACTAGCAAAGCTAGCTGTAGGTCCCCAAAACAACAAAATTTACCAAAAAACCATTTTTCAGTCTGTTTTCAGCAATAAATAAAAGCCCAAGTACCAGTCAGACACAGGTACGACACAAAATTTCAAACCAACTTTTGGTAATCTTAAACTAACCTAAACAAACCCCTTTCGGCCACAGCAGGTACCCAGGTACCTTCCAAACACAGGTAAATCGTAAAAACCCCCACAAATGCAGATTAACCCGAGTAGATCCTTTTTAGTCGTACCATGTACCTAGGTACAACCCAAACACAGGTAAACCAGTTTCGACCACTACATGTACCCAGGTACTGCTAAAACATAGGTAAAGTACAACAAACCCCGCAAAATGCAAATTAACCTAAGTAAATTTGTTCCGACCACTACATGTACCCAGGTACCGCCAGAACATAGGTAAGATGCGGAAAATGCAAAGTACCATCACTAAAGCAAACCAAGCCAGGAAGACCACATCTGTTAAAACCCACTACCCAGGTAACACCCCTACCTAGGTAGAACTCCACCGTTCTGAAATAAAAAGCTAAAAACACGCAAAATTTCAAATAACCCATCTACCTACTTAACAAGCCCTGAGAAGCCACCACAAAGGTAAAACTGTTATTTTAAATCCTCAAACATAATCAAAAAAAATCCAACCCACAGGGGTAACTAGAAACTTAAAACAAAACCCCAAGTGTAGCATAAAATACCAGCAAAACAGGTAGCAAGTCACTAAAATCATCACATGGCTCAAGAAGCACGTCATAACAAAAGGCTACGACGATCAGAAAACCCAGGTAAGCACACCTAGGTATTTGACGATTTATGCGAAACATAGGTAAATAACAAATTTTACGGACACACCGTACCAATTAAAGGTTATGACGAGTTTTCACAGCAAAACCACTTTTTGTAATTTTACCATGCAACACGAACGTTCGCCCTGTTTGCTAGTTTTCCCAAATACAACTTTGTTGCAAATATCTCGAAATTAATACATGTACTCAATTATTTTAGGAACGACTTTTAGCCCTACAGTTCAACCCCACACAGCCAATGCTGAGACAACACCAAGCCTTTCTCAAATAAAAATTCAAATACGACCAGGGAGCTCAGATGCACACATCTGTGGCACCCAGGTGTATCAACCGTACTCTTGGAGTACAGTACCACATAACATACCAGACGGTTAGCACACTGAGGTATGAGGTACTGGGGCTCCTTAAAACTTCTATTGCAGACTGTAACCAGAGAATCGGATCAGCACATCTGATTAGTTGTGACCAGTCTGATTTTCTTGAAATATAACAATTTTCCACTGTACTTTAGTGTTTGTTGCAGACCCACATTGGAGACCAATGCAGTTCCCCTGGGTAAGGGAGGGGCCTCAGTTACACTGACAGCATTTCAGAACTGTAGCTCCACAATAAACCCAAATCCGGACCAGAGCTCCTAAACTAAAAATCCCAGCAACTGAAGTTTGTAAATTGAATCTTGAAATGTTATTCATATATCTTTAGTTTATTTATAGAAACTGAAAAGCAAGAGACAAAAGACCACCTCTCAACAAGCCAAGCGACCCCACAAGTAAAGTAAACCTTCGAAGAAGCCAAAAGCAGATAGCACAACATGCAAAGCAACTCTTCGAAGAAAGCAAGCAAGCACCCCAACAAACAAAGTAAACTCTTCGAAGAAAGCAGTACCCCAGCAACTAAAGCAACTCTTCGAAGAAAGAAGAAGCACCACCAGAAGACACAGCATTTGTAAATAATTAACTGTGATAGCTGTTCTTCGCATTGTGCCAATTGTACTTGAATTTATTTCACCCAAACACAAACCGAGCTCTCTCTAAATTTCTAAAATTCAGAGAATACACGCACCCAGTCAGGAAAGTTAAAACAAACATAAAGCAGCACCAGCTTTGTATCAGTGGACCCAAGCTTCCCCACTGAAAACTTAAACTTAAAGTAGGAAAGTTAGTGTGTATTCTCCAGCTACTGTCTAGTTTAACTTTGATACACGTATCAAAGTCAAACAGGTATGGGAAGACTGCACGGTCCCAAAGTACCATGCTGCTGTTGACTACACACCTAGGTTAAGAGCCCCACGGAACTTACCGAGGTGTATGGCCAATAGCGACACTTGCGAGGCAGTAGCCAATAATTACCCAGGTTTGGCAACAGCCAATAGTTACCTAGGTACAACGAGTACTTAAGGCACTGCACAGTACAGTGCAGACACTTAATGAAGTCACAACTAGAGTTATACTCATAGAAGTCACTAACTCACCGTCACTGCTAGAGAGCACCCAACGTAGATTGTACAGCACATCAATAAACTGGTAAACTGAAGATAACTCTTGCTTGTGATTGGGACAGACGTAAGATCCATCGAGATGATCACGGTTACCGAGGTATACCTAGGGAACACGAGTAACTGTCTTAGCCGTACCTAAGGCACGCCAAGCGCTACAACCGTTACACCGCCAGGAACCTCACAAATGTCACCTGTTGCCTGCAGCGCATGTGTAGTATCACTTCCTGGAGATGAAGCCTCGTTGTCCTGAGTGGAGCTCAAGTGGGCCAATCAGCGCACGCCTACGGATGCACTGATAGCAACAAGCGGGAAACAACGAGATGATGAGTAACAAGACGACCATGAGGCTCATCGTTTATGTGATGATCTCGCCGATGTACTTTTTTTTTGTCAAAAAAGAAAAATATTCTCAATTCTTGCCTCATGGTTATTTTGGAGCAATGGATCCCGTTTATGTCTAACTTGAATACAAACCTTAGTTTATTCAATATTGACTAACATTTCTGTTGAAAAAATGTTTTCAAAATCAGAATAGTTTAATTTTTGGCACTGCTGAAATTGTATTAGGTTGTATGCAAACAACATACGTAGCGCATGCGTGCGGTAGTATCACCCCTGATCACGGTTTGGACCGAACTGCATCCAAACTGTAGAAACCAGGGGTGTGCTCGATTCTGGGAATTTTGGCAGTTTTGCACCGAGCAGGTTTTCACGCTTTCGTTGTAATGTTATGAGAACAACAAGTCAGGTGAGCATGAGTTGGCACAAAATAAGCCAAAACGAGCACACCCCAGGGAAAGAAATGCCAAGTCTATGAGAGTTCGTTTAGCCGCAACATGCCTGTCTGGAATCTAGGTTTGTACTCAAAAAAAAAACTTAAACGTGACAGTATAATGCTATCTGCACCCTTAGCCATTGATTATGCGATATGATTAAATTTTTCTTTTTGTGAAGTGTAGATATGTGTGATAATCGCTTGTGAATTGCTGTGTCTGGAGAGAACGGTACGTAGTCGAGTTTTTCACGATAAGATAAAATTTTACATTTTAAGACAAAATTTACATCAGACATGATTTAATTATTATTCAAATGTGAAATGGTGCATGAAACAAACTTCAATTTAAGGTTTGCTAAGCAGCACAAACCTCTGTGGCCTATTTGGATAAGCATTCAACCTTAGATCCAGTGATGGTCAGTGTTGTGAGTTTGATTCCTGCTGGAGGCAACTTTTGCTAAATTTTTTTAAACCTCTTGATGTAAATTCAGGCTTAAAATGTAAATGTGATCTTATCGTGAAAAACTCGATTGACTGTGCGTGTATCCACTAGCGTTACTAATACGACTGTCCAGAAATACCTGACGGCGCTATTTATAGAGAAATCCTACTCCAGCCTGATTCAGCCAATTAGTAAGGATTTCAAAAAGGAAAGCCAGGAGTGATGGGTCTTCCTGATAAACCTCGAGTAGGAAATTCTCAGAACGTTAACTGTCAAAGTCAAGTAGATATATCATACTTTCACTCTTTGACCCCTGTGCGGTAGAGAAAATATTTCTTTTGGCGTGCGGCCTACTGTTTGTTAAACACAGTTTAAAATTTGACACAAAGTTGTCAATTGTAAAATTGTCAACAACAATTTACACTTCTAATCTCGTAAAAAGTTGTGGAACAGAGCAAAAGGGGGTCACAAATGTGGCTAAAAAGGGATTCGTTAGATTTGGGAGTCGTCACTTAGATCCAGTTCCCAAAAGAGTGAAGGACGTGGTTATTTGAGAAGTCTTGTGCGATACACTTGATACGTATCATCAAACCTTCTAGATTTATTTCTCTCATTTGCTATTATCATGAGTATGAACCAATTCAAATTTGTTATTACTTTGCTGTCTATGAAAATGACCAGTTACATTTGGCATTGTAGATCTACAAAACCAATTCTAAGCACTGGAAAACAAACACAGCTCAGCATTCAAACTGTTTGCAATCTACAAATCACACATACTTTTCTTTTATCAAGTATAGTAAGACAATAAATGAATGCCCATCATTGTATTGCAGCAGCTGTAGAAGAATTTCATTTGGCCCCGTTAATCAGTTTGGTCGCAATCATTTAACCTGGATTGAGGATAGTACCGGATGTGACTGGGATTCAGGATCAGTTTCAATGGATGACCTCGGATCACCTGGATGTTGTGCGGTTTGAATTGTTACTCGATTTTCCTTTGAAGCAGTTCTGACACTTATGATAAAAGTGAAATATACAACGTTTTTTTATCTAACAGGTGTGTACGCTTCCATTGTAATGCTATGCGATTAAACTTTTGTGATACAATTCTCTGGCCTTTGCCCGCCAAAATGTGCCAATCACGTCTATCCTTACTGATTAACACTGGGTTCATGAAAAGATTTTGATGTCGGCCTTTCACTGACTGGCTCAAAAGAAATAATATGAAAAACTTCTTTCGAGAACAACAAATCAGTAAGTGCATGAGTTGGTGCAAGCAAAAGCCAAATCGAGCACACCCCAGTGATTGGTTTGTGCTCATGCGTGTGCACGTTTCGGTGAATTTTGGCTGTTTACAGGAGTATTTAGCGCGGCGGATCGCATAATGTAAACAGATCGCAAATGAGCCGAAATGAGTGCAGATGAACGGTGATATACCTCATTCAAGTTCAATCAACTTCGTTAATATTTAATGAACTTAATTCAAATTGAATGAAATTGATTTAAGTTTAATTGACCTCATCTGCAATCAATTTTTAAATTTGTGCTTTTTCAAAAGTTTTGAAAAAACTAAATATAATTTTAAAAATGTAAATATCTAAAAAAATAATACATAGAAGTGATTAGCATATAGGCATATTTTAAAAACCTAATTATTAGGGAAAACATAAGAATGAATACTGAAAAGACAGAAAAAATACAGTAAAAAATAAACTTCTAAAAGAAAAACTCACATGTTCACTATAAATGAGTAAATTCAAAAAATAAATTGATGACATGAAAGATTTAGTTCTTCTGAACAAAATGCATTGAAAAAATTTTAGTGATGCCTTTCCATCAGACGGATGTTGATGGATTTAAATCAGACCTTTTCCCCCTCTCATACATCCCATTAGAGCCAATGGTAATCAACTTCACATGCGATTTTTCGTTGGTATGCGTTCCGCCGCGGTGATCCTCCCTGGTTTAGCCACGAGCAGGTATGAACATTTCCATTGCAATTGCATTGTGAGGCGCACATGAGTTGGCACACACAAAGCCGAATTCATTGAGGGAGATGTGCATCATGATGTGCGCCCCCTCCCTCTAGATCTAATTGTTTTTAATTTTCATACAGTTTTTGAGTTAAATTGGGTAAAATGATAGGTTGGCTCCCCCACCTTTGTAGTTGGCGCCCCCTACTCTGGGCAATCCGAGATCCACCACTGTCAAATAATAAACATGAAGCATTAGGTTGTATTCGTATGTTAAAGAGATGACATTTTCTAAAAATGGATTCATTTAGATCTTATAGCTGGCAGATCTGCTTATTAGGAAGAAGTTTTGTTATGTTTTTTTGTGACGGTTGCTTGATGAGCCTCGGGGAATGTTACAGTTTAATTGCACTTGGTGCAAAACTCAGACATTCTGTGCTGAAACTGATAATGTCATTAGGAGACTCTTCCTCTGTCTCTGTGTTTCTACTCAGACAACTTTCTTTGAGGTTTAATTATAGAAACAATCAAAACAAGTTAATTACAACACATCTCTAATACGGTAACCAAGGTAATGGAGACGCGCGCGTCGCGGTGTGACGTCAACTGGAGAAAAATATGTCACTCACAAAAGTTTCTCCGAAACTGAAGAGTTCTCCACTGTGAGTGTCACAAATACTATACGTGAAAGAAATGAGATAATGATGCCAATCACTGGTACCTTATTACAGACACCTGCTGTTCCCATCCAGTGCAGAAACTCTACCCTCTTTACGGGAAAGTACAGAAAGTAAAACGATCTGTGCCTGTGGGTAACAAACTGAAACTTTCTCAAGTCAACTCTGTGAAACAGGAATAAGGAGCGTAGGAACCATCCGTCAATTATCTATTACTTCTGCGCACTGCCTCCATACCCTGCATCTCTCAGTTCTCTATTACTTTGTGCACTGCCCCCATACCCTGCATTCTCAATTCTCTATTGTGCACTGTCTCCAACCCCACATCTCTACTTTGTGCACTGCCAACATGCCCTGCATCTCTCAATTCTCTATTACTTTGTGCACTGCCTCCATGTCCTGCATCTCTCAATTCTCCATTACTTCTGCACACTGCATCCATGCCCTGAATGTCTCAATTCTCTATTACTTTGTGCACTGCCTCAGTACACTACATCTCTCAAGTCTTTATTACTTTGTACACTGCTTCCAGGCCCTGCATCTCTCAATTCTCTATTACTTCGTGCACATATTCTACACCCTTCATCTCTCAATTCTCCATTATTTTGTGCACTGCCTTCTTGCCCTACATATCTCAATTGTCTAATACTTTGTGTACAGCTTCTACACCCAGCATCTCTGAATTCTCCATTATTTTGTGCACTGCCTACACACCCTATATCTCTGAATTCTCCATCATTTTGTGCACTGCCCACATGCCTTGTATCTCTCAATTCTGCATTTCTTTGTGCTCTGGCTCAAAACCCTGTATCGTTCGATTCTCTATTACTCTATTACACTGCCTTCACACCCTGTTTCTCTGAATTCTCTGTTACTTTGTGCATTGCCTCCATATCTTCAATTCTCGTTTATTTTGTGTAATCCTCCATTATTGGAGGGGGAAAGCTTCAGAAGAAGAAACTTGAGGATTCAGCCATCTTTTGAGGTGTTTTACTCATTGTTTGAGGAGTAAAGCTTCAGAACATTGAAGATTCATCATTGGTTGGCCTTTGTTACTAATTGTTGCCCCTAGGAACCAGTTAAAATATGCAAAGCTTCAAATATATTTTGATGTGTTTTGAGATAGGACTCTTACTCTGTTACGAGCCACCAAAATGAAATTCTTCATTCCTTGATATTTTCTCTATCACTTTGTGCTCTGTGTTAAAACTCTTGATTCTCTATTACTGATGCATCGTTTCCACACTTGATTTCCTATTCTCTAATACTCTGAGCATCATCTCTCTCCGTGTAGAATCTTCCAATTTGTCATTACTTGTTCAACTGTTTCCACACACCCCTCAACCCGATTGTTCCTTGTGCAGTTCCTCCACACACTCTACGTGGTGTGGGGACAAATTAAAACACAAGGACTAAAAAATATCCTCAAACACATTTTAGCTTTGGAACATGTGAAATCAAAATTGCCACTTTTGAAAAGTTTCTCAGAGATTTTGGTCCAAATTACTTCGAAATATAATTTATGCGTCCCAGGGTTGAATGTGGAGACTTACAGGAGATTGTGAGAGAAATTAAAGGTAGATCGGGCGCACAAAATGAGGAAGAATGTAGTGTTGAAGTTCATCAAGCAGTCTGTTTGTCCCCTTTGTCACTGATCTTGTTTCCTGTTTATAGATTTTTTATTACGCATTCTTTCTGTTGTATCACTGAGGCTACTTTTTTTTCAAAATTTTTGGAGTCCTTTCCGTGGGGTCACTGATACCCCTGTTTTGGACTTCTGGTGACGTCTGCCCTAGGTTTCAAAGCCAGGTTCACAAATTCCAATTGGCTCTTTTACCAAGAAAATACCACAACAAAAATGGATTTATGGTACTACAAAAGAACCTTAGTGATAACCCATGAGATTTACGGATCGAAACATTTCACAAAGTCAGCATAACGCCGGAAGTGTCGCCATGTTGAAAGTCCAGCTGCTCACACGTTTCCAACGGAAGTTGTTGTCATTGTGTGGGATTCAGGTCATGGAGCCTCTTGTCATTTTGTCGAGTCTTAATTACTTGCCTCACTCGTGGCCTAATTACCAAGGCAACAATGCTACTTAAATGTCAAGATGTGGACGCTTTTTAAGGACAATTCATGTGAACCATTTCGTAGTCATGCTGAGAATGCGGGTGATTCAAAGAAAACCAACTGTGTGCGGAAGATGGGCCGTGGTTTTAAGTGTTTATTCCCTAAATGTTTTCACTGAATTCGCTGAATTCAGTGACAAAAATAATATTATTTTCGAAAAGATTGCTGTACTCAACCCACTATCTCCTGTGCGAGAAATAGATACTCTACCATTGTACCACAGAGACACAGCTAACAGAGAAGACAGTTAAATTGATCCTAATTCATGCTTCAGTGATTTCATAGATTCCCTGAATACGCTGAATTCAGTGAAAGTTCTGGTCATTTTAGGGAAAACCCCATTGTTTGTTACGAACCGGTCGAGTCAGTCCAGTTGACTTTAAAATGGCTTTGAATTACCGTTTCGAATTAAGACTGTTCGGATTAATCGTGTATTTTTACTTTTGAGTTATTACGAAAAAAAGGTTACCTTTCACTGCACTTTCAGATTGAAGGACTGTTTACATAGTACGATTATGATTTTTTTATCGTAGTAAAAGTGTTGTTTGGGATTCATGGTGCAAAAAAAAGTCCTCCTACGTGAAAACGCAAGAGGCATACCGCCTGCTTGACAATTCTAAACAAGCAGCAAAAAGGCCACCCTGGCACCTGACAATTGACAATTCTGAGCGAGTAGCAATAAGGCCAAATGTGAACTGACAAACAAAGTGAAAATATAACCTTCCCCATCCTTCGGATGCGGGCAGTAATAACAATGGTATTCTGTGTGTGACATCTTACCTGAATGGGTTACATACGCATTCTGTGCGATTGCGACTGCGATGCAAAAATAATCGCAATCGCAGTCGTACAATGTAAATAGGCCTTGGCTATGTTTAAATTAACTCTGCTATATTTATTCTAAAACAGTCTATTTTATATTATTAAACTGGCACTGTTGTAAGTCTATCTATTTCGCTCAAGGCTTTTCTGCAGAGTGTTTCAAATGGGTCACGCAGGAGGACACTCTTGTTCACTGAATGTTTTTACTACAGGGTTTTTCAAATGGATTGTTTTAAAAAGTTGATTACGGTTTAAATGCTAAAATGTTTCCCTCAAATGAAAGGTTTTAAACAGATGTTCCCACTATTTTAGGATGTTTAGATGACCTGCTTGGCCTAAGTGATGAGGCAAGTGACAGTAATAGATAGTCTTCTAAGAGGATAACATTGTGTGGACGCTGACCCTCAGTAATGTACATTAGGTCCATTATGACTTACAAGTCTAACATATCTGTGCAGCCACTGACCCCCAGTAATGCACATTAGGTCCATTATGACTTCTTACTCTAATCAATCACTGGAGAAATTACAGCAGGATGTGTTGACATCCATTTGTATTACTCACAGTTCAATGAACAACAAACACACAATTGCATTTGAATATTTTTCTAAGGTGACCTTATTAAAGATCCTGCTTATTACCTGAGTATTGTTGGTGTTTCACACATGAGATTACAGGAATTCTTGTTACAGTAGTTTGTCCCGAATTTACACATTTCCAAAAAACGTTCTGCTTTATTTGAGAACAACTCCATTTTGCTTTATTGTGTGACATCAGCTAATGGGCCAATAATAGATGACATTAAATACATCTGGAGATAACAGCGTTTCATCAATCTCAATTATGAGAGTCAATCCTCAAGTGTGGAGCTCTTCATTGTTACATAAAGAAGTACAAGAAAGTTGCGTGTCAAAGGGAATCACCTCCAATAGAGTCAATGGCTCAGTGTCGGGATCTAACAAAGCACTGCACACTGGAAGTAAGGGTTGCAGGCTAAATCTATGTGGTTTGGTCTACTTCTTTTGTTCACTTTACTTTTGAGGAAGAATGGCTTACGTAAGGGAGCAATTTGAGTATTGTAAGACCCGCGCATTTAAATACCAATTTTTTTTATTTGGTTTACTTCTTTTGTTTACTTTGACTCATTGTGATGAGTAATTCAGGAAAGGGTCTCATTTGAATATTTTAAAGCCACCTACACTTGATTTCACATATCCAGAAAACTTCAAGGAAAATATACAGATAGATGAACGATTCCAATTCTCCAATCTATTTTTAATGACAAAAGTTTGTTTTTTGAATAACATTTGAAGTTTTCAAAAGTTGCCAAACATTGCCAAAAACAGGGTATGAGCAAGAAAGGGATAGAGCAAAATAAATTCAGCCCAAAAATTTCCGCCCATGGGAATTGAATTCAAAACCTCTTGATCATCATGCCAATGCTCTACTGACTGAGCTGTATCGACACTTGGTTGTCAGTCTGAATCATTAGGGCCTTTATAAAGTCATGCTCTACTGGCTCTAGAAATGTGAAGTGACGCATGAAACAAAGCTCACTCCAGAAATCTCCTGCCCAACACGTACCTGGCTCACATTGTCAGTAAAGCATTAGAGTGATGATCAAGAGATCCTGGGTTCAATCCCCACTGAGGACAATGTTTTAGCTGAATTTATTTTGCTCTTCACTGCAAACGCCTCTGTTAGCGATGTTACCAACTTTGAATAACTAATTTAGGGGAAACTCAATAAAGCCACACCAGTTAACATCAAAATTGCTTTGATTTAACCATTTCTTCAAATTAAGTGTGTCAGGATTTATTATTTATAATATTGTATCAAAAGGAGAAAACAGACAACTTTAAACTAACGGTATTTCAGATTAACCGTGTTTGAATTAATGCAGCTGTGTTGTTCACCTGTTTATTTCTAAATTATTTATTTCAAACTTGTACAGTTTTCAATCCATTGAATTTATTAAATACTTCACTACAGAGTGTTACAATTGGGTCATTTTAACCAATCAAAGAACAGATTATACTGTGAGAGGAACATTTCCAGAAGAAAGAAAGTTTTTACACAAATGTTCCCACTATTTTAGGATGTTTAGATGATCTGCTTGGCTTAAATGATGAGGCTAGTGACAGCAATAGATAGTCTTCTAAGAGGTTAACACATCTGTGTAGCCTCTGACCCTCAGTAATGCACATTAGGTCAATTATGACTTACAAGTCTAGAGGATAACACATCAGTACAGCCACTGACCCTCAGCAATGCACATTAGGTCCATGATGACTTACAGGTATAATCAAGAGAAGTTGCAGCAGGATTTGTTGACATCTATTTATATCACTCACAATTCAATGAATAATAAAAACACAGTCAGTTAAATTTTTGCAAAATATTTTAACTTAGTTCAATGCTGAAAGCTGAATGTATAAATTTAGAAACAAATATTTGGTGAAATAGATAATTCAAGTCTAGAGCCTCCTGTGTAACACCAAGAAAATATTACACCACCAACAGGACACAGTTAACATACAGCATCCTTAAATTGACCCAATTCACATTTCACTGATTTACAAGATTCCCTCAATTTGCTAAATTTACTAAATTCAATGAAATTTCAGTTAGATTTTCGAAAAACTCCAAAATGGAAGACCTTAGTTCTGATCCCTATTGACATCACTCAATCAGATAATAATAGATAAGATCAGGTAGATAACAGCTCCTCATCAATCTTAATTGTGTGAGTTAATCCTCAAATGTGGAGCTCTTTATTGTCACATAATGAAGTACAAAAAAGGTTGCGTGTCAAAGGGAATCACCTTCCAATAGAGGCAATGGCTCAGTGGCGGGTTCTAACAGAGGATTGTGCACTGAAAGTAAGGGTTAAATCTGTTTAGTTTGGTCTACTTCCTCTTGTTTCGTTTCCGTTGATGGAAGAATCGTTCATGTAAAGTACTAATCTTAGTACTTTAAGGCCTCAATCTGTGACGGTTCGATTGTTTACTTTATTTCGTTTGGCTCCCGGAATAGATTCATTTGGGCATTGTAAGGCCTACATATTTTAAGGTCTGAATCTATTGGATTTGATCTACTTTTGATCTTCTTTTGTTCCTTTGGTTTCTGTTGAGGAATGATTCACGTAAGAGACTCATTCCGAGTATTTTACAACCACCTACATATGTTATATATATCAAGAGGAAACATACTAGCAAATAAACCAAATCTAATTTCCGTGTTGAAAAGTTTTAAAAGGTGTTCCCCCTTTCAAGCAACTGTGATCTCGATACAGAGGGATTGGTTCATTCATTACAAATATGATGAATCTGTTATTTCTACACAAAAGGAAATTCTTCAGCATTCACGTTTGAGTTTTCTCTGACTGAACTTCATTGAATTCACTAACAAAAACAAAAATTATAACCACTTCTGTTTTTATCCCACAACAAGATTGTTATACAAGATTCACACAAAAGCTAAAAATGAGACTAATAGTGAGTTGAATTCACAACACTCACAATCGCTATTTTTTATTTTGTTTGATGCTTATCCTGCTGAGTTAACCTGGCGTGTGTTAGGACAAACAGGTAGAGAATATTCTTGATGGAGACCAAGTGATGTAAGTTTGTGTGTTGCAAATGTAAACTGGTGCAGAAGGTTCATTAAATTGTAAGTTTTTGAGTTCTTCTAGGAAAGATAGAAGTTGATTTGGCACAGGAAGAATTAGCAAAATGGGGAAGTATTTACTGGTAGAGAAATTATTATGTTGGTCTGTGCTTACGGAACCATCACCTGCGGAGGAGGTTTTGGTTGTCTAAGACCAAGCCCGAGGTACGAGGTGATGGTGATGGTGATGGTTCCTATTCTAACACAAAATGGCCGCCTAGCAACCGCCCCTAGCAATGGTCTGGGTTAGCTTCAACCTAGAATGCCTGGTCTTTGTTGAGTCATAAGACCGCTAAACAAAACATCTGATTGGCTGTTAAGCGTCAGGCGTGTTAGAATTTTGTACAAGCTTCATTAAATTGTAAGGTTTTGAGGTGTCAGAAGCATGTTGGGTTTGATGTGTAGGTCCTTGCAAAGAAAAGAAAAATATCACTTACACATTCAAGAGGCAATTTCTTGCAACCCTTCAGAATTTCACCACTGATGTCATTTCCGTGGAACTCTTTATTACTCATCAGTTGAACTGCCCCCATTCTCTCACAGGCAATGGACAAACAAGAGGAAAACTCCTCCTTGTAACTCTTGACAGACTGTTGGAGTGGCGTGGAGTGTCCGTGGAACTCTCCACCGTAAATGAGATCAGCAGGGTATCCCTGTAGTGGATAGCTTCCGCTGACAGTTTAAAACTCTTGAGCGTTACACAAACACTCTGATCTCCAGTACATTGTGTCCTGAATATACTTCGGGTCACTTCTCTTTACGATTTTCCGGCTGTTCAGGGTTCTACCTGATATTATTCCATTGCATTACCGGATCTGGTTAGGGCGGAGGGCGAGAGGGACGCTCCTGGGGCCAAAATTTCTTTCGGAAAAATTTATAAAATAGTTGGCGCCCTCCGAGGTTGGCTTTTTCCTCTGGGAAATCCTGGATCCGCCACTGGAAAGGAATGGCACATAGCCGTGAATGTAGTGCATGGCCGTGAGCTTACACGTTCTCTTGGCTTAGTGTTTTTGGTGTTTCTTGGTGTGTTGACTAAATTGGGTCAACTGCAACAGCCATAACCAGTGATCCATACGAGTTTTCCCGTAATACACAAAGTTGGCAACATTGGTGTTTTTGTACAACTGATCATGTGAATAAATTGAAAACTATTAGGTACGAAATCAAATTCTAATAAAGTTTACATTTGTCATGGTACATTGAATTAAAATTAAAGTGACTGATTTGTCCATCTCATTTAGTTTCAAATTTAAACAGTACAAAAATGTCAGTATTGCCAATTTTGTTTATTACGGGAAAACTCTTTTGTGTTGAAGCCTTTTTTAAGTTCTTTTGGAAACATTAGAAACAGAAAAATAGAATTTACAACAATTTAACTGTTCCAACCTTTTCGTTTTCTAGGTAATTTTGGATTTAACGTTTGTACAATAATCACTGTGATTTTTTTTAATTGTTGATGAATGAATGATTAGGTTAGATGAAACCATACGATAAATGGTTTTGAACTATTTTTTGAATCAAATTCAAAAAGATCAACAATTTATTGTCCAAACTCTTTTCCATAGGCAAAGTGAATCTAGATGAAGAACCCCAATGAAGAATTCCAATTGTGATACTAGTATTTTGAGGGGAGGTGTCCTGGGCATGATCGGATATAGCTGGATGAGTGCTTTATTAGGGTTCCCGATAGTTGCGCTAGGGGGGACTATATTGTATCAGAGAAGAGTTCACTAAAAGGTCAAGGACTTAGGACTGGAAGGAACTGGTGATGCGCGGGAACTACAATAAATCCCCGTCTTATTGTACAGTGACATCAGAACGTTATCTACATAGATCCACTGCCACTAATCTGGTCGATCTAGTCGACAAAGGAAGAAAACTCACTGGATATTGCTATTTTTGTTGCGGTTGTGTATTGCTGGGAATACAGCTTTGAAAAGTAAACGACATTGAAAAAGTTCCACTACTGCCAGTTTTACTTCCCATCACAAATTTACTTTCAATGGCACAGAAATACATCTGCTCCCTTTCGGTAACACGTTTTGTTTCACACACACACTCCTGCAGAGAGTTAACATTTCCAATCTAGGTTTTAATAAGTAATAAATGCATTGTTTGTGTGATTTCATCTGATAAAATGATATTGAAATGATGCGCAAAGGGTGTAGATGTTGTCAGCCTACCAAAGGAATCTTTTGGTATTTCTCTCTTTGATAAATATCAATACTGTTGCAATGTTACCATCTGCATCCGTAAAATGGGGAGGCAATATTTCCACAGACGTTTATCTGTACCCCCTGGTTCTGTCCGGGTGGTCCCCTAAACAGGATTAGGGGTACCCACAATACCAGGGGTACCCCCAGATAGGATAGGAGTAACCCTCCTGGACAGGATAGGATGTACACCTCACCCGGCAGGATAGGGAGTATTTGCTATGGCGCGGGCAGTATGCCTCTTGCAGTCATGCAGAAGGACTTTCTTATTGTGTAATCATTCAGAGAGATACGTTTCAGCAGTGATCGTTCGTGGTATCCACTGCATGATCTGCCCCGAGACCTGTGGTTCAACAGGTTAAATCAATTTCCGGATGAGACCGGTTATCTGTGTTACATCATATAATACTGGAACAACAAGGGAACTGTCCGGAGCGTAAATGTGTCGTTGAGTTTTTTTAAGAGAAGATCAAATTTACATTATAAGCCTGAATTTACATCAAGTGGTAATAAAAAGTTTCACCAAAAAACCCACAATACTGACCATCACTGGATCAAAAGTCTAATGCTTTCTAATTATACCAACCAGACATGTGCTACTTGGCATACCTTTATGTGAAGTTTGTTTCATACACCATTACATTTTTTGGATCATTTCTAGAATTACTAGAGCATATCTGATGTCAATTCTGGCTTGAAATCTCATGGTGAATGTGTTTTCCGCAGAACGGAACACAAGTACATTTCTTGCAGCAACTTTATTTCAGATTCTTATTACCGCCCGCGTACGTAGTACGACGGGAAGGTAATAGTTTCACTTTGTTTGTCTGTCCACATCTGGGGGGGGGGTCACCATCCCATAATTTTTTTTTTTTTTTCAAACTCCCATGATGCTTTGCAACATTACCCAGAATTCCTTGGGGCTGATGACTTATATATAAGGAGCAGCTCACAGGAGAGCTCAGTTGGAGCTGAGACAGCAAGGAGGTAACATCAAAGTTGCATGATGGGAAGGTCATATGGGACTGCCCTGACCCCCCCCCCGGCTGGGGGGGTACCCAGACCTGACCCCCCGGGGGGGTACCCGGACCTGACCCCCCTGGGGGGGTACCCGGACCTGACCCCCCCGGGGGGACCCAGACCTGACCCCCCAGGGGGGTACCCGGACCTGACCCCCCCTGGGGGGTACCCGGACCTGACCCCCCTCCCCCCCAGGGGGGGTACCCGGACCTGACCCACCCCCCCAGGGGGATACCCAGACCTGACCCCCCCAGGGGGGTACCCTCTGATTAACTGATTAGAAAACTGTAAACAAGTGTCATTGACATCTTTAATAAGCTCACTATGTTCTGATCAATGTATTTTTGTGCTTTTCAGTTCATTTGTTGCTGTAACCAGTGTTCCTTTTGTTGTGTACTTCATTGTCCGTATCCTCATCTCCACAGATCAACTGCAATATGTCAGGTATATATAACTACTTGCCTATTAATTAGATTTCAGTTGTTAATATCTATTGATAACATATGCAGATCATTATTCATTTTGCAGATATTTCAAATTATTTATGATTTTTCCAGACACACCAGAAAAGCAGGCAAACGGTGTGAAGGACAGTGCAGAACTGAAGGCAGAAAACGTGAAATCAACTAATAACAGAGAGAAGGATTCTCCAGACGAACAGAACAAGTAAATATTTCTATATTTTCTAGGAACATATACAACTTCAACTCACATATGTGTGTTTACCCTTTCAAGCAAATATGTAATTATTTAATATTTATTACTCAAATGTGTTATAATAAAAATTAATATCTTATGTTGAAATATTTACAGGACTGCAGCACTTGTTGATGGAGCAAACGGTAGCAAGGGAGAGAGTTTGACAGGTGGTGAAAGTCACAATGCAACACAGAATACCACAGAGAAGGCTTCAATAGACGGACAGAACAAGTAAATAATTGTATATTTTATAGGAATATATATAAGTTTAACTGACATATATCTCTTTAAAGTAAATGTGTAGTTATTTAATATTTATTACTCAAATGTGTTATAACAAAAATTAATATCTTATGTTGAAATATTTACAGGACTGCAGCTCTTGCTGATGGAGCAAACGGTAGCAAGGGAGAGAGTTTGACAGGTGGTGAAAGTCACAATGCAACACAGAATACCACAGAGAAGGCTTCAATAGACGGACAGAACAAGTAAATAATTGTGTATTTTCGAGGAATATAGATAAGTTCAGCTGACATATATCTCTTTAAAGTAAATGTGTAGTTATTGAATATTTCTTACTGAAATTTTTTATAATAAAAATTAATATCTTGTCTTGAAATATTTACAGGACTGCAGCAGTTCCTGATGGAGCAACCAGTAGCAAAGGAGAGACTTCGTCAGATGGGCAAAGTGTCATTGCATCGCAGAACTTTCCTCACATTATGTAAGTTTACACTATTGATACTTTTCTGTGCATAGATCCATCAAAGACTAAATTATTTTATGCTACCTTTATTATCCTGACAAGAAATAAATTATTTTGGCATTCTTTGTAGATTTCAGATGAACTCTTGAAACTTAACATATGTACTTTCAGTAATTGTTCAAATATTTTTACAGGAGTATCAGTCGTGAAGAGAAGATGTACTTGGATTCATGTAAAGACTTGGGGGAAACAAGGGAAGATATCAGATGGGCAGAAGGCAGAAAACGGAAATTAGAAGAGGAATTGGAAGAAGTTATTTGTTATGTATAAGCATTTAAGTAGTGAGGAACCAAGAAACATGCGGTTGAAGGCATCATATGTACGAAAGCTAAGGTTTTCAGGTCAGAATGTTGCAAGTGTAGGTGGGGGAAAGTATGTAGTTAAGCAAGAGTTTAACTCTGATTCGCAATTTGACGAAATAGATGACAAACAATTAGTAAGCGTGTGTGAAAAAGCTGAAAAGGGTGAAGACAAAAGACTTTAGACTGAAGCATAGTTCTGTGAGATGGCATTCTCCATTTTTGTTTATTAGATGTATGTTGTGAAGATTCTACCATACATTTGGAATTGTGGAAACAATATTATTTTATATTTATCAATATTTCTAGACATAAGTAACAGAACTATGAAGACAAGTTATAATGTTGAAATGTGCCAAGACAAACAACAAGTAGTTTCTGAAGCAGGACAAATTTCATCAAAATCAAATATACTCGCAACTCCAAAAATGACACAGCAAACTAGGCTATCATTTATGTACTCAAAGAAAGTTTACACATGTTCCCAGTGTTCCATGCCTATTTGTGGCAAAACGTCATACAATAAACATGTAGCAAGATGTTCAAAATACAATTGTACTAAATGCAAGAAAACTTTCTTCAGTGAGTCATCATTTAAAAAACACAAACGTAACTGTCCTCCCAAAAGATATCCATGTGCAATTTGTAAGAAGGATTATTCAAGACAGTCTGATACTGATAAACATATGAAAACACACGCTGTTATAAGGCAAACATTTGCTTGCCACTGGTGTGGATGTCAGTGTTTAACCGGGAAACAGTTAGAGCTACACATTGAACAAGCTCATCCTGATTTGTTATAAGTTATATGTATATATTTGCAAGGATATTTATTTGCCAAAAAGAACATTATATATTCGCCCAAATTTAAAGGGAAAAATGTCTTTACTGCAAAGATTTGTGCTGCAAAGTAATACATTTTTTGAAGTAAAAAGTCATTGATACTGTTAAACTTAATTGACATTGTTATTAAAGGAAAAGATGTTTTTAACTTAAAATAAAAAGAGTCACACTAATATATTTCTTTATCATTTATTACAGTTGCTCAAAACAAAAAAAAACGAATACACAGCAATTCTGCACCCCAAAATACACTATTCTGCAAGGCCTCTACTCATCAAGGTGACCCAAACGTCTTTCACCCTCAATCAGTTGGACGTCAGTGCCTTCCAAACAGCTTGATGGCATGTGTTATGGCTGCAATCGAGCAACCATCTAATTGGACAACCGAAACTATGGATTATATCCTGCATGAAGGTGACAAATTGTACAGTAACATTGATGTAGGAAATGAACTTCTTCTACCTTCAGACTTACCAACATGTGTACATATCAATAATAAAGTGTATCAAATTGTGAGGGGTAAAGAAGCATTTGGATCATTTGTTGAGAATGTAGCAGAAACAAGAAAAATCCTATTTGCATTATGTACATTTATCCAGAAAACAATGACATCAGCATTGCTTTGTGTCGGCGATAAAATGGGAGCTTCTGCTATTGCAATTTTATCAGTGAATACATCATTTTTCATCTTTGATGCACATAGCAGGAATAATTGTGGAATGCCTTGCCCAGATGGAACTTCTGTACTTATGCAGTTTAGTGATGTAGATGAAACTGTTTCATATATTTGTGAATTAGCTGATTCATTATCAGCAATGTTATTCCACTGGACATTCTGGCATGCACTACCAGATCATGAATGTGATTGCATTTCTACAGGTGTCCCAAAAAGTACTGCAACAGTAGATATATTATCTCAAGATGATATTTTGAAATTATATACTGAGCTTGTGCGAGAGACATCTCAATGTAAAAAGAGAACAAAATACTATGCTTCATACAAAAGAAGGGTGCAAAAATCTGAGACATGTGATGAAACTGTAAAAAGACGGGAATGTGACAAAAAGCATAAACAGATATTGAGAGCAAATGAAACTCAAGAACAAACTAAGCACAGACAAAACATTGCCAGAATCCAAATGTGTCACAACCGATTGTCAAAGAAACTCAAATGTGAAACAATACAGGATGCAATGAACAATTTTAAAGAGCAGTGCAAGAAACAACCCGTATATATTTGTACATCATGTCACAGACTATTGTGGGAAAAAGGTGTAGAGGAATTAAAAATTGAGAAATATAACAATGTAAGTGTTCAAGTGACCAATTTAGTATTAGCCGACAAGCATAGGATTTCAAGTATAGATGGTTTAACGTACATATGTCATAGCTGTCATAAAACACTAAAATCTGGAAGAATACCTGCTCAAAGCAAAGCGAACTTGATGGACTTAGAGGAAATTCCAGATGAACTGAAAGATTTGAACAATTTGGAATTGCACACAATTTGCAAAAGAATTCTGTTCATGAAATTAGTGAAATTACCACGTGGCAAACAGAAGGGCATTAAAGGAGCTGCAGTCAATGTCCCAGCTGATCTTGGGCCTGCATGTTGTTTACTCCCTAGGATCCCTACTGATGCTCATATAATAAGTTTGAAATTGAAAAGAAAACTTCAATATAAGCAAGCTTACCTACATGACACAATTCGACCTGAAAAGGTGATTGCAGCATTGCAATACCTGAAAAATAACAATCCTGAGTATAGTCATATTAACATTAATGAGAATTGGATCCAACAATGGCATGAACTTGATGAAGAACTATTCGATGGAATATTTGAAATTGAAGAAAGTGAACACACAAATCAAATCGACACTGCACATGAAGTGCAAATATCAGACAGAAGTGACAAGGTAAATGGTTACTCTTCAGATGTTGATGCAAGTGACACTACAGAAACATGATGTAGCCCCAGTACTGAAGAAGAAAAAGAAGATATGATAGCCATGGAAGAAAACTGTAAACTCAGGGATTTACCATATGACACTTGTTTACAGAGTGAACTTCCTGAAGAAGCAAACCAAATATTCTCGATTGCTCCAGGAGAAGGAAGCAAACCAATACCACTGTTAACAGACAAACTATTTGAAGAACTGTCAAACCCAGACAAGTTCCCAAGTGGAAAAGGAGGTTATGCAAGTACAACAAGAGACCCCAGACTCACATTAACCAAATATGTAAATGCTAGACTACTCGATCAAGATGGACGGTTTGCAAGAGACATTGAATACATATTTGGTATGCAGTATGCTGTTGAACATAAACAAGTCAGAGACACTATCAACATTGCTCTACGACAAACAAGAGGAAGACAACAGCTTGGCAGAAACTTAGATGCTGGCATGTTCAAAAATCCTCAACTCCTACACAATCTCTTCAAGAAAGACAGAGCATACAGTTTCCTCAAGAACATCAGAGGTAGCCCACCTTATTGGCAAAAAATGTTTTATGAAGTATTGGCTATGATACGAACGCTTGGCATACCAACATGGTTTCTTACATTAAGTGCAGCTGACATGAAGTGGCCTGAAGTGATTCAATCAATAGCTCAGCAGTATGGGACTATTTACACTGAAGATGAAGTGTTGGCATTACCGTGGCAAATGAAGAGCACGTGGTTAAGGAGTAATCCAGTGACAGCTGCTAGGATGTTCCAATACAGACTCGAAACATTTGTCACAACCTTCCTGAAGAGCAATGCAAATCCTATTGGATGCATAACAGAATATGTTATTCGGATAGAATTTCAAGCCAGGGGAAGTCCACATGCACACACTTTGTTCTGGATTAAAGATGCACCAAAACTTGGATATTCAGATGACACAGATGTGAAGTCATTCATTGACAATTATGTCTCATGTTCACTCCCGGAAACTGATAAGCAACTGAGAGACTTGGTCGAAAGCCTGCAAGTACACCGCCATTCACAATCATGCAGAAGGAAAGCAGGCTGTAGATTCAAGTATCCAAAACCACCATCTCCTTGTACACTGATATCACGTGAGCCACAAGACAACTGTCAGCAACAAATAGACTTTGCAGTGAAAATTCTGACAGCAGTTAAGCAAGTATTGCAGAACAAGGATCTTCCTGTAGATGTGACTCTTGATGATGTACTTACTGCTGCTCATGTCACACTTGAAGACTACACAAAGGCTCTCTGCATCAGTAAATCTGGAGATTCCATAATATTAAAAAGAGACCCTACTGAACAAAATGTCAACTGTTATTCACCAACTGTTCTCAAAACTTGGCTAGCAAATATGGACATTCAATATGTCATTAATGCATATGCTTGTGTCATGTACATTGCATCATATGTCTTGAAAGCAGAAAAAGGTATGGGTGAACTGTTGAAACAAGCTGCAAAAGAACTTCAGCAAGGAAATACAAGACAACAACTCAGCAAGCTTGGATCAGTGTTTTTAACAAATCGGGAGGTCAGTGCACAAGAAGCAGTCTATAGAGTCTTATCAATGTCTTTAAGGAAATGCAGTAGAACTACGATATTTATCAACACTGACCACAAAGACTCAAGAGATTCACTCCTACTACCTTTCACACAGTTACAGAAACTTAATGATGATGATGAAAATGTGTACTGCAAAAATATTATTGACCGATATGCAGCCAGACCACAAAAGTTAGAAGATATGTCTCTTGCAGAGTTTGCTGCGAATTATACATACAAGCGAGAGACTACACATGATGTCACACAATGTGAAAATGGCATGTCAGATGGAAGTGATACAGAACTACAAGGTGATAATGAAGTTCCACAAGAAAACAGCATAACTCTTCAAAACGGCCTTGGATACATGAGGAAGAGGAGAAAGCAAGCTATAATAAGATGGCACAACTTCAACCCAGAAAAGGAACCAGAGAAACATTTCAGATCACGGATCATGTTATTCATGCCATGGAGAGAAGAAGATAAGTTATACGGAAATTACAAATCATATACTGACAGATATCACAATGAAATGGACAAAATAAAAAAAACAGAAGACTTATTCATTCACCATGAAGAAGAAATCAATGATGCCTTTCAACAGTTGCAAACTGTAGGCCCCCCTGAAGATGCCTGGGACAACTTGGCACCAGGTACAGAAGAATCGCAACAAGTAGCACACCAAGAGGGAATCACTGATGAACAACCCATGGCAGAAGAAGATATTCAAGCCCACATCAAACAGATAGTAAATGAGCAACAACCATCGAAGAATGATTCCCTCAGCTTAAAATATACAAAAGAAGCCAGGAAAGAACTATTAACCACTCAGCAATACAATAAATATATGCAACATTTAAATGAAGACCAGAAGCTAGTCGTCATGTATCATAGAAAGTGGTGCAAAGAAGCTGTTGTTGCATTGAAACAAAATAAGCCAATAAAGCCATACTGTTTATTCCTCAGTGGGCCAGGTGGTGTTGGGAAGAGCCATGTTGTAAAACTAATACATACGGATACAGTTAAATTATTACAGTGTGCACACCAGATAACAGCAGAAGACATTCCAATACTCTTGACAGCGGCAACAGGTGTAGCAGCACACAACATAAATGGCATCACGGTACATTCAGCATTTATGCTTAATGATAGGAAATCAAGCCACTCAACATATTATGGCCTGGGAGCAGACACTTTGAATACTCTACAGCTACATCTCGAACACCTCATGGTTGTCATAATTGATGAAATTTCAATGATAGGAGCAGACACATTATACAAGATACATATGCGCTTGCAGGAGATAAAGGGATTAACTTACTCAGATACACGCTTTGGAAATGTTACAATCATTGCAGTGGGTGACCTTTATCAACTTCCACCATTGAAAGATAAGAAGATTTATGACACACCTGGCAGCAACTATGATCCAAATCCAATATGCTTACACGGCTCACTTTGGCAAGAAAATTTCAACTTCCATGAACTGAAACATATTGTTAGACAAAAGGATCAACAATTTGCCCAACTTTTAAATAGAGTTCGTGAAGCACAAATAACTGATGACGATGACGCTGTACTGAAACAGAGAGTAACTACACTAGATGATCCGGCCCACTTCACAGATGCACTCCATGTATATGGCACTAATAATCAAACTGACCAGTACAACTCAACCATGTTACACAAACTGACTACACACAAGTACATCATCAAAAGTTCTGACATCACGAAAGATAGGAATACAAATCAGGTACAAGTTAGTTTGGAAGGAAAGAAGAGAACAGATACTGGTGGATTGTCAGGTACCTTAACTGTAGCCGAAAATGCCTTTGTCAGATTAACTTCAAACATAGATGTGGCCGATGGATTAGCAAATGGAATTAGAGGCATCATCAAGAGTATTCTGACAAATGATCAAGGATCTGTTACTGCCATCTTAGTACAATTTGACGATAAGACAGTTGGAGAAAAAGCCAAAGCATCAAGCCAATACAAATCCCAACATCCAGAGGCTGTTCCTATTTACAGACATGGTGTACCGTTCCAACACAAAAATATTACAGTATTCCGAAGTCAATTTCCACTTGTACTGGCTTGGGCCAGTACTATCCACTCAGTACAAGGACTCACTGTTGACAGAATTGTAGTGGACCTATCAAAGATATTTGCAGCAGGACAAGCATATGTAGCACTCAGCCGGGTTAAAACACTACATGGTCTCCAAATCCTCAACTACAAAAGGACTGCATTCAAAAAAGATAAACGAGTAGAAGACGAGATGCTAAGGCTACAATCAAGAGCAATCACATTCAACTTACCAATGATCCCCACATTACCAGCAAAACAATGGATAAAAGTATGCCACCTAAACATCAGAGGATACCTTAACCATGTCAGTGACCTAAAACAGGACAACAGCCTTTGTGCTTGTGACATTATATGCTTTACAGAAACTCATCTAAGGAAAACAGACGTTATACATACAAACAGCCAACCAAACAAAGATTACATCCAGTACAGAAAAGACAGAATTGCAGGTGTTGACAAGGGAGGCATAATAATATTTGTTCATCCACACATCAACTCTACCACCCTTGATTTCAACATTCCAAAATTAGAATTTGCTGCAACAGTTATTTCACCTACTCAACCCGATGAACTCATTATAATTACAATATACAGAAGATCTAACTCAATATCAACTCAACACTTTACACAGATGGTACACAAATTGCTATCCAAGCCTGAATTAGAAGAGAAGAATATTTTAGTACTTGGAGACTTCAATGAGGATTTAATGCAAGACAGCAGAAACATTTGCAGTTTCTTTAAACAATATCAATTCAAACAACTTATCCACCAACCAACTACAAATCAAGGATCCCTGCTTGACCACATATACTTCAATGGAAGTTCCACAACCAGAACAGAAGTTTATGATACATACTATTCTGACCATGATGCCACATTGTTAGCAATACAAAAAGACAATTCATGAACAACATACAGAAAAAATCCAACAAGCAACAAAGAAGTCAACCAGTGTCACCTCAGTGGCTCTGAGAGAGAGGGCAATGCAGAGGAGACACACCTGTCTCCTGATGTGCAAGTCAACGGTGTGGTATTTCCAAAGAAAAAAAAATGCCAGAAACTCATCACAGTGGAGCTCAACTCATATTTCAATTTACTCAATTTCACTCAAAATTAACTTAATTTAATAATCATATTTATGTGCAGGCGAATTTATGCCTTAAAGGTAATATGTATGATGGCATTAGGTGTGACTGTTTTATGTAAGGGTTAAAATAAATCACTCAAAATTAACTTCATTAAAAAATCATATTCATGTGCAAGCGAATTTATGCCTTAAAAGTCATATATATGAAGGCATTAGGTGTTACTGGTTTAAGTAAATGTTAAAATAAATAATTACAAACTTATACAATTTTCTCCTTATTATTCACTACCTCTACAAGGATCACAGGTCCACCTGCGGGCGGTATGCCTCTTGCGTTCACGCAGGAGGACTTTCTTGTATTCAGTGATAAAATTGAGTGATTATCATGAGACTGGCTGTTATTCAGATGTAAAATTTAAAATTAAAGTTCCTGGCCTGCTCGCACTGTACGATACCTAGAATGATTTACGTCAACAATGGGTTCCACTGTAATATGCAGAACACTTCACACTGCACCGAGACCCTGCTACTGATGTCATTTTAGCCATTTCATCAGTCTTGCTACATTATCATTCTCCGCGTTGCTCAGTGTGAACACACCATAAGGCCATTTATTTGTCTTCTCTTTTTTTCATCAACGATAGGCCAAATTGAAAATCTTGATTTGAGTTTTCCTGCCGTTCGAGTTTTTTCATAATTGTCGTCTAATTAGATGAATTCAACAAAATAAAATTCTCAAAAAATTAAAGACTTGACCAGGGCTTGAACCCAGGTTGCTTGCACAACAGTCAGAGACTTTAACCATTACACCAAACTGTGTTCTGTGCCTGGGTGAGACTGTAAATGGATCCTAATTCATGCATGAATGATTTTGTCCAATTCATCTAATTGGACGACAATCCATAACATAGCCCTACAAAAAGATCTGCAGGCGACCAAGATTTTGCTCGCTGCCTGGCTCCGGAAAATGTGCTAAAAAAAGCACTTTCCATACAGCTATAATGGTTGGATGACTACACATAAGAAATTGGAATAACTTAGGAATGCACAGGATCTACATCTAGCAGAAAAATTGCTGTTAAATACAGGAATTACGGAATTGTTAAAATCAGTGAGCGATATTGTGATAGTTTCATTTTCAAATATGGCGCCGGTGTATGACAAGTAGTAACAGCATTGACCAGTATTAACACTCCCAGATAACAAACAGGAGTAACTTGGAATGCCAGACAAAAAGAAAAAAAGACACAGACGCAAGAAATCCTCATCAATAAATACTTCTAACAAAGAAAAACAAACATCTCTCTTGGACTACATGACTACCCCAGTGCCAGTCTCAACATCAACACCTACCTCAACCTCACAGAACATTGACCCAAAAAACGTACTCCTCCAAGTTGTGAAAACAATCCGCCAAAAAAACTGAATCTTTCAGACTCCAGTATGGAACCTGAAGAAGTAACGAGTGCAACCACCCCCACACCGTTGCTAAACAATAATGGGGACAACATAGAGAAGCAACTAGCCACAATGGAACAACGAATCACTGCCGCTGTAACAGCGTCCATCAGCACCCTGATAGCCGACAAATTAAGGCCCATTGAGGAGAACATAAGAAACCTCACTGTCACTAAGCAGACAATTAATACTCATAGCACAGCTATAAATAAACTAATGAAAGAAAATCAAGAACTACAGAAAAAAATAACGGATTTGAAGGAGGAAAACAGGAGCTACGTATAAGGTTAAACAAGCTAGAGGATAAAATGATGGACAACAATGTTGTCATCATGGGAGTAGCAGAAGAGGCCTGGGAACTTGAAACAAATCTACAGGAAAAGGTATACCAACTTATAGCCTATACAGTGAATGCTCAAGATACCGATTTACAATTGACCAAAGCCAGAAACGCTTGCATCTATGATGTTAAAAGACTAGGGAAATACAGTAAAATGAGAGGAAGACCCATCTCAGTGACCTTTGAGAGGAAAAGTGAGGCTCGCTACTTCATGGAAAATAAAAGTTATCTTCCTGAAGGAATTACGGTAAGAAAAGAATATTGTCCGGAAACAGAAACAGAAAGAAAGTTACTCCGACCAGTTCTGAATGCTGCCAAAAAACATCCAGACTTCAAAGGCAAATGTAGAATGGAAGGACCCTCGCTACGCATCAAGGGTAAAACATACACATCCTCCAATATCCATGAACTTCCAGAAGAAATTAATGGATTCAAATCAACCAGTAGAACTAACAAAGACGTATTTGACTTCTTTGGAGAGCTGAATCCATTTTCTAACTTTCATCACAGTCAATTTATAATAAATGAGGTACAGTATCACAGCACTGAACAATATATCCAACATACGAAAGCCATCCATCATGGTGACAAAGCCACCTCAGAAAAAATCTTGCAAGCCAAGACCCCAATCCTGTGTAAAGAACTAAGCTATGATATTAATCTGGCATCAACTTCTAGTGAACGATGGTCCAAAGTAGCTAAGGAATTGTGTTATCCTGGAATCAAAGCTAAATTCCAACAGAATCCAGAGCTGATGACCCTCTTATTGAGCACTGGACGAAAACACTAGTAGAGAGCAGTTATGACAAACTGTGGGGCACAGGATGCCCTATACACAAACTGAATTGTCTGGACAAAAGAGAATGGACCAGTACAGGAATACTAGGTGAGATCCTCATGGACATCAGAGACAAATTTGACATCTGGAATACTGCCATTACCAGTAATAACATAGGAACATTGGTCTGAGTAAGTACTATTTACTGCATGATATGTAGTAACAACACTATTGAGTGCGCACGAAAGTATTAACACCCAGGGGAACCACGACAAGTTGTAACATTGTAATAATAGACATCTGACATGACAATTATTAACGGTCTTATTGCATGCTACTACTAAAAAAAAATAGTCATCTCATCCTTTAGCTGAAATCACTCCTCGTATTGAAGAGTTCATCTCTAACTTTACTCAGTTCATATCACCTACTTACTTTTTGTTCTATCATCATCATATTTATCATATTCATCATGTGTCTAACCCCTAGATTCACCCCACCTGATGCAAAATTAGAACTACCCAACAGTGATCAACTCCCAAACTCATTTGACAATTGTGATTATCTATATTGGAAGGATGGCATACCTATTAGTCAGGAAGATGAGGAATTTGTAGTTGTACAATACAATGTCCGAGGTATTTTGAGCAAACAAGCTGATATTTGTGATTTTTTAAATAACTGTAGTGGCAAGCAGGTTCACTTAGCAATCGTAATAAAAACATGGCTGAAACCCCTCAATAAAGATAGGATAAACATTCAGGATACGAATATATTGGTATCGAAAGAACTAGCAAAACTGGTGGAGGCGTTGGCTTCCTAGTGTAACGTTGAGGGCATTCAACGTTGATTTTCTTAATTTTTCTATACTAGGGTTTAGGTCATGTGTGCCACTTGTGGCAGACAGGTCCAACACCCTGAATTCAGTTTGGCAAGAACCAAGTAGGTTGTGGCTAACAGGGGTGTCAGATTTGACCGCTGTGGCAACTTTGCAGGAATTTCCCCATGGTATTTCTATAGGATCAGTCCTGTTTTGCCTATTTGCGGTATTTAATCTGTCTCTCTTTTACCAATACCTATGAATTTCATGCCATAAAGTCCCCAAAACGTGAAACTCTTTTACCAATAGTGGTAAAAACAACCTGCTCACCCCTACCATATTTCAGTCTTTTGTACTGGTACAGTCCAATTAAGTGTTAAGGCGCTCAGTTTGCAATAGTCAGTGACACAGAAAACATGCTAACCACCTGCTAAACCATAGTTTTGGGCGAAATTCAGCTAAATCCAGGTATTTTAAGCTTCTAAATATTTTTATTAGATAAAGCAACAAACGAGCAGCATTTCTATGTAAAAATTTCCACTTTTTGTCAATTTTTGGTTAAAATAGTTACCATGTGCTTTGTGTTAACATCCATGTAAAATCACTTCATTTAAGGCTTGCTCGAGTAATTTAAAGTAATTCAGTGTATTTTTGTGTCATTTTAGTCATGCCCTGGGGTCTCCTTTTATGGTGTACTCCAGGAGCTCCATCCACTATGTGAACTGGGGCCTGGACTTTGGGGAGGTGAGCATGGTCGATTGGTTACTTGTTTTACATTAAATTCAGTGAATTCAGTCATACCAACGTTATTCACATAATTTAAGGGTAAATACATGAAATTTAACTTGTCAGAACTCAGTAATTTTACTTGTGCGTGTGTGTATGTTTGTGTGCATGTATGTGTGAACCAATAGAACCCTGTAATACCATGTAACAAACGTTCACAGTATTCCTTTCAATATTTCAGTTATTTTAGGTCCACCAGTGGGAATGGTAAAATTGGGGATTTACAGCCTTATTCCAAATTGTTACCACTTAGATTTATGTAAGCTAGTCATCCATAATAAATAGTTAAACTCATTGAGAGTAATTCAGTCGTTTCTTGCTTTGTTCACATCCTTGTTGGTATCAGTGTCAATCCAGGAACTTGGATTCTATGACAGGTTGCTGAAAGTCGGTTATTTCGTTATGACACGTTCATAACCGGCCAGTAAGCACTTGTACCTTGTTCACATGGAGGTTCCACCCTGGTACTGATATCAATGAGATTGTTAACAAAGTCAGAATATGGGGTATTTTTGGCATTTTTTGGAATACTGATATCAATGAGATTGTTAACAAAGTCAGAATATGGGGTATTTTTGGCATTTTTTGGAATTTGGGTATGGTACTTCTCCAAAGGATACCAGTGCATCTCCTGATGATCCCCAAGCGATCCTGCACCTGCACCTGCACTAAGTGCACCTATAGATGTTCACACAGCCAATAGATGTTCACACAGTTCACACCAGACACCCAGACACCCAGAAATGCAGATAACCGGTCCCAGATGACAGGACACGTTCCTTAGGACCAGCACAGTGCCCTGGAGCTGTCTGAGCGAAATACACCAAGAACTCTCATTGTGAACTCTATTTACACTGTTTTTAATGTAACTATAGTGCAAAAAAAGATTTTAAGGTGCAATTTTACCAGATCGTAGCAGGGGTCAAGCCCAACCTGTCTGTAACCGATTTTAACCGATTTAACCGATTTTTAACCGTTTTAGAGGGATGTGAACACTGTTCACATCTCAACTACTAATGTAATTTATTCACATCTAGTCAAATCGATGTAATTACCTGTATTTATATGCAATTCAATTATTTTAGCAATATGTTAACACTTTTACACGTCTAGTTGTAGATTCAGAGGTTGCCATGGACCCTGGCATACTGGAATTCACAGGGGAGACCAGGAGGCCAAGGGGACATGGACAACACTGGATCTACAGGTTTTATCGATTTTGTGAATGTTGGGATTTTTAAGGCTAATTTTACTTGGGTACCCCTTAACTCAGTTAGATTTATAAGAGTATTGAGGGTGAATGTGTGAACAGTTTCCTTGAGTGTGTGTGTGTGAACGTGTGTAGAGAATTCATGAATTTTGGTTACTTTTACACATTTTGTCCATTTTGAGGTTGGGTTAC
>CAWVNT010000253.1:0-18123 GCA_963930775.1 Cliona cf. orientalis
GAAATGAAACACACGTGTTTTGCAACTGACAATCCAAAATGGCCGACCGGAAGTGACACGAAAAGTAGTCCGAAATTACTGAGCAACGCGATTTAGTCCGAAATTTCTTAAGTTCCTGCAGGGTGTTGTTGTTCCAATGATTTTTGTTCTACCAATTTTTGTTCGCCGCCTGTCTTTGTTCTGCGATGACCATTTGCACTTACACTTTTTGTTCCACTCCTTTTTGTTCCGCATTTTTGTTCCGCGAGTCACCTCTGTGTAATTCTTACACAACTTGATATTATGACTGTTCTTTTATTCGAAATTATTTTCTCTTTGAATGCATTAAAATTCAAGAGCTAAAGTGACGTATGTATTTGTTTGGTCTTTTAATCTTTTGACATTTTCGATGATTGAGTATGGTTATTCAACAACAACTGTTAACAAAAACATCTGTGAGTGTGATACAGAAGTACAGAGGAGGCACGTTCACCTGACAATTACATAATGTTTTACGTAATCAGTGAGGAATATTACATGTCCAATGATTTTTATTTAACTCCGATATTGAATGTATTTTCACACAGAGTAATCTTTGTGTTTAAAATTTGCTCTTCTGAATGGTAAAGAAAAGGGTAATATCTGATACGTTACTGACAAAACTGATTGACATGTAAATGAACAGCCCTATAAAGTATGTTCCTTTGAACTATACTTTAAAACTTAGTATGGTTTATAATAATAATGTCTTATTCTTATCAATATTTCCTTTCTTAATTACCTAAAATGACAATTCCAAACCAGAATTTTGAAGTTGAGTGTAGATTCGAGTGAACCTGAAAAAAATGTACATCTTACTGAGAAGCAAAAGCAGATCTACATGACAGTACTATTTTCGTTGCGTGACAAAACTTGAAACCTAAAAACTTACAACGTGCTTGAAATGTATGAATTAAAAATTTATAATTGGTTTGAATTGGTTTGAATGTATCCAAGATATCAAGTAGCTTTTTAATGCCATGCAGAATTGTTCGTGCTGTGGATGGTAAAGTATCTGAGAGTAAGAAAACCCAAGAGGCTAATCAATACGGGATGAAGTGTAAAGGGATTTAATGTCAATATTTCCTGTTTACGTTTACGTTTGTTTGCGCGATCTGTCCTTGACTAGCGGGATTCAAAGCCACCGGTGAGCGGTTTTTCTCGGAACCGAACGTGACCTGCACCTGTCAACTCGACGGTGATGATATCGTACTACCTTGTTAAGGTTTGATCACAGCAAACGAAAGTGAAAGCGACTCCAAAATGAGCACCCAAAAAACATTTCAAGAAATTTGATGATCCTTTCAAACAAGAGGCATTAAAAAAGATGTGTCAAAGGAACGGAACCCCAGTGCCAGCCTTATAATTTTATCAGTCAAACCCATTGTGTATCCAATTAACCCGTTGAATAGAGAACAAATAATGTTACTACAAATTGTCCGATACGTTTGAAAAAGCTGATACTTTATATTTCCATGTGGAAAGGACGTGGTCCTTGTTAAGAAACATGCATTCATTAGTCTCTTCGGGAGATACTGCGAAACCCGATACACTGACCGTGTACAGAAACTGAGTGTCAGTTTGGACATTTTCGCATCCCTGCCCCATAACTTCCGAATTTAGATTTAAGTTATATACTTTACCCGCCCTGAGCCTCAAAAAATGAAAAATTTGCATTTTCACCACTTTTAAACTTCACTTTTGCATCAGATTTGAGTTAGATGGATGACAGTGCAGATGCCGCTTATTTCATAGGTAATCTTGTCCATTCCTAAAAACACCGATGGCTGACCAGTTAGAATTAGCGGAAAACTCTCTTGCGCGGTGTGCTAATTTCATCTTGACTTTCCGCTTTGTGTGACTGTGCCTAAGTTGGAAAGGCATGAGAGGCATGCACTTTCACTATCCGCTTAATTTTCACGCTCCAGATAAGTACTAAAAACCGCAATTAACCTCGGTATCTAAGGTACATTAATTACAAAACACCTGTGGCCCTGAAGCTATATTAATGACAAAAGCTTGATTATGGTGAAGGAGAAAGAAATGGCCGGTGGCCGATGACCCACAGAATGTTGCCGTGCTTCATACAAGGGTCCTGGATCTACTAATGCTTATCTTTAAATGCTGTTCATACTGTGGGTCCATGAAAATAACTTAAGCACTTTTCTTTGTCTCTTTCTCTTGTAACTGGAATCATTGATGATTGCCCTTGCTGTGGACTTTGGGTTTCAAATGCGAAAATGTTTTGAGTGACTATGACCCATTCAGTCGCAGAAAGGCTGGAATTTTTTTAACACAAAATTGTTATTTTAACATTCCAGTATTAGACGTGATGTTTAAAAAACTAATTTACTCTTTCACACTAACACTACCTTCATGGAACTGTCGACAGGAAACACCATAATATTACCACTACACTTTACATGCACTACAATTTAAGTTTTGAAATGATTGCGTCTCTGAGTGGTCCTTTCTGTGGAACAATCAAGAAAACCGATTCAACAGCAATAGGCTATATAACCTACTGCACTTCAAAGGCTACGATTAATCACGAAGCAAAAATCGATGTTGAAAATTTTATTAAAATTATCACGAGACAATAACGTGCTTCTGATGCTAAAATATTTGCGCTTGAACAGTGTATGGAATAATAATAATTAATTAAAACGCATGTGTTTCTATGTCAACGGCCCCAATTTTTGACCCCCGGGTATTTCCATATATCGAATTGTATTCTGTCGCAAAGCGAGTAATTCATAACGACGTCCAACGGCAAAATGAAACAAAATAGCCGCACCTTTTGAACTGGCTACTTTACCTTAATATAATACTAATTAGAATATGTTGTATGGCAGCAAAATGGCACAAACGTTTGTGTGGATATCAATTGATTGAAATCGTCGTGATTCAATTCCGCTATTCCCTGAATGAAACCTCATCAACGTCTGTCCTCATAAAGTTCGCACGGTCTGCGGACAACAAAGGAAAACCGCCCATTGACAAAAAGCAGATCGGTTGACTTGAACCATTGAATGAAGAAATTATTACGACAACAACAACAATGGAGAATAAATGAGAACAGACAGTTTAAAACTGAAACTTGTTCACATTAAGAGAACCAGAACGCAAGGTGGATATTACCAGCAATTGGCTGGCTAATTTCAATTTGTTCTAACATAGTTTTCATAATCTATCGGAAAATTTTTATGTTTTGGGATACATCATTTGGACATGTGTAGAAATAAAACAGCTTGACTTCTCAAATGCATTGAAATCTGTGAACTAACATGTTCTCATTCGAAATAAATAAAATTTCTTGTCATTGACCTTTTTATTATAAATTTGCTTACAAAAGGTAAAATTGTCACTTCAAAAGAGTTATCAGCATATCTCAGCATTCAGCGTTTTCTCCTTAATCTTTTGCATCACTGGATACAGTGCAGGTAATATTTCCCACTGTGCAAGCAAATTCAATACCTGTGCCTGAGAATAGAATTATATACGAAAACTTGTTACATAGAAAAATTTAATTGTGGGCATTTCTACTTTGGTCATTCATCGTAGTGGTATAACCTGTAAAGGCACAAACTTAATACAGGTCGGTAGAAGTGAACAACCTCAAAAAAAATTATTGAAAAAATTGCGTCATATTCGCATTCGTTTAAAGTATGAACAGACCATAACCATGCCCTCTTATCATTAGTGCGTCATACTCTGTTGGGAAACCGGACTCGAATACTAACACAACCATAATAGGCAATTCCACAAATTTTCCCAACACACATTGCCATTCATATCAATGCACAGGCGTAGCTGCTTCCAAAATCAGCTGAAGGGAATCCTTAGTAAGTCTCTTTCAGTATTTTCCTTTGAGATCAATCTACGAGGAGTAATTAGACAAATAACTTCCCGTACTTAGATTTCTACTCACGGTCTCTGCACGTTTGGTCCCGTTGGGTTAATTTTCGAAGCTTACGTAACTTCTGTCTGGCACCAAATTTAGTTTTCGTGACCATTTGAGTTTTTCACGATAGGCGTTTCTGTCAGATTATCTGACAGATTTAATGTTACACAGAACAAAATAAATTTCGTCAAAAATTGCCTCAGTGGGGTTGGAAACCAGGACCTCTGGATCTTCAGGCCAGTGCCTTACCAACTGAGCTAAGTCAACATTCAGTTGCCAGCCTGAATCTTCATTGCCTTTATAAAGTTATGCTCTATTGATCATGCTCTAGAAATGAACAAAGTCCAACATGTGAAGTGGGGCATGAAACAAACAAAGCTCACTTCAGAAATCTCCTCACCAACAGATTCCTGCCTAGCTCAGTTGGTAAGGCATTGGCCTGAAGATCTGGAGGTCCTGGTTTCAATCCCCACTGGGGGCAATTTTTGACGAAATTTTTTTTTGCTCTTCCCTGTGTAAAGATCTGTCAGATAATCTGACAGAAACGCCTATCGTGAAAAACTCAATTGTTATTTCAGAGGCTTTGCTGGTTAAAAATTTGCTTTGGCTGTCTGGATATTTGAATCTTTAAAATTCCAAAATATTACTTGCAAATGAACCAAATGTGCAATATTGACATTGTTGCCAAATTATTCCCAATTCCAATTCCACTTTTTATTTGTACCATATGATGCTAGTAAATGTGAAATTAGATAAAAAGTTGACGCCATTAGAGCTATCAAGTCTGAAGAATTTCACACAAAGAAGGAAGCTGAGGGTTGTCATACAAATATTTGAATTAGCTTTACTAACCCAGTCAAGGAGGGCCGCGAGCCTCATCAGATTCTTTGAATGTTTCGCCAGTACAGGTAACTGTTCAGAGAAGCTGCTCTGTGAACACAGTGGGATTTGATCACAATTCTGTAAATGTTGAAAAGTCAATTGAATCAATTTAAACGTTTCCTCGGAAAATATTATTCCATATTCTGCTATCCTTAAGAACTCGACCGATTACATTTGTTTTCCGACGGAATAAGAAAAGTACAAAGCATAACACTGACCTCCAGTGAACCCCTTTGGTTCGTCTATGAATTATTATTGCAATTCATTAAAATTATTAATCGGTCATAAAATAAAATTCTAATAAATTTCAACAAAGAAACAAATTGTATAAAGTAGCAATAAGCCTCTGCACACATCTCAACGTAGTGTAATACTTTTCATAATGTCAGATGACTAGCATTGTATGACAACTGTCAGCATGTAAGTTTACTTACTTATGGGCAAGGTTTTACAAAAGTCAGCAATAACATCTAATGTAGATAAGACATTTCTTTTTACAAAAAAGTTCAGAAATATATTCGTTATCATCCCAAAAAGAGGCTGTTGCCATTAGTCGTTTTACATTTGAACTTTGAGTACTATTCTGCAAAACATGTACGACTGGCTTCTATTTTTCAATTTCTTTCCTTAATATTACTAGAATTCATACATTGTTAAATTTTATCTGAAATTTACTTTGAGAGGCCAAAGGGCTTTATCATCACCTACAGTTTGCGGCCCTACTGATAACATTCAAACTTGTCTCGGAATAGCTGACAAACAACTTCAGCTTTAGACGATATCAACAGTCAGTATCATTCAATGGACTATTTTCCCGCAAGATCTCTTAATAAACATGATGGTTAAATGGATGATTATCTTTTTTTTTTCATTGAATCTAGAGAAAATGCATAGTGGGAAAACTCGAATAATACAAAATTATTCTGTCATGCTTCTTCTTTGAAAAGCAACTGTCATCAATGCAGATGTTCAAACTGCAGTCTCCTGACCACTATGTTGTTAAAAATCTTCAATCAAACCTGTTCATCTTCATTCTGTACGTTCTTGTGTCACGGATTCAACACAAAAAAGAAACCGTACTCTTTGGCATATGAGAGGCAGAACGACCTAAAATTCATGGGCATTTGTTGTCAGCGGAGTCATTGTCCTTATGAGATCGTATGGCTTCTAGACAACTTTTGTACCGTACATTTATGAATGTATTTCATGGAAATACACAAAGGACTCAGCAACAAATTTTAAGGCTACTAGTGACATGATTTCCTTGCGTAGAGACAAATTCAGGTTTTTGCGTTGTAGATCTATTCAGTTCGTGTTCCGTTCACGTAGTAATCAGTAGCTCGGATTATGTCATTCAAAGAACTATTTTACAATGACAAATTAAGTAGCGAACTATTCGCTTGGTGATAGGTTCCGGTCTTTGGGGTCCTTTATTCTCTTTCCGTGACACTAGCTTTTATTATTTTACAATGAGCGCCATCTACTCTTCTTGAGCTTTTCAACATCTTGGAGAAATTTGCAGTAAAGGTTCTGAAACCTGTGAGAATTAGGTAAACCTAAGAATCCAATCAACATTTATCAAAAATTACTGCAGCATTTTCCAGTAGGTACAAAATGATAAACATTTTTCTAATAAAATTCAAAGGCAGTCTGACTGTGTGAAATTTATTTTCTGTCTGAAAAAATACTAGACAGATAACGGTTTACTTTTGGTCTGATTGTTCCCCTGGTTCTTATTCTAGTTACTTTAGTTATGTTCACAATCGATTATTCTGAGAATCCTCATGATAATTGTTGAAGGATTCATCATCGTTCATCACTATTTATCGCCCTAATTTATTTGTTAGATAATCTTTTAATCCCACACGGAAACAATCCCTCTTAATCCTCCAGCAGTTCTCTTCCCTATGAGATAAGACACTCACATCCACAAATCACTCTCTTTTTCTGAAAAAAGTAGGCGAAAGAGATTTATATATGTTCTAATTGTTATCTTTCCGTCAGTTTTCCGCAGCTTTCTTGGTGGTCTTGTTAGTCATTGTTTATCAATTGACACTCTGTTGCTGAAAGGAAACTAGAATTGACATATTGAACAGCTTATTCTACTTTTCGAGAGGCGACGTGATGGCTCCCAGACGAAATTAACAAAATAAATGGCCACTTTTTTCGTGAAATATATGTCCTCCGCGCAATGAAACGATCATTACAAGTCAATTGAAGTTTAAAAATCACCCAAAAGGTCAGAGTGGTCAATGCATCAACAAGTCATATATTTCATTCAAGAAAATTCCTTTATGTATCCGCATAAGGAAGACTCCTTATTTCTCTCTTGGTCTGAAAGCAATCTTCAGGGGTTCACAAGCCAAAAACATCAATACATCATTAACTATTCATTGTCTCCAAGAAGCGAGTCCCGCTAATGTGTTTGGAAAATAGAAGTTTAACGCAGAAACTCTGATGAAATAAAGATTACGTGTTTTTTTTACAAATGCTGTAACAACCTTGAACAACATCCACTTAGGAAAATGCCCTCAATGTCGGACGGAAAAAATGATCAACACGGATAATAACTTGAAATGACTTCCAGGGAAATAATTTCGTGCCATTCACTAGTTTATGGTTCATCCTCCCGCTCCTTGCTTACAATTTTCTTGCTTTTGAACTTTACGTTGCAGCATATTGCTTTAAGAATTGATACAAAAGTCATTTCGTGTTCGCCTCAGATTATGTAACGGTGTCCTACTAAATAAGGAAAATGGCCTTCTTTGTTATGTTGATCAACAAGTAATTTTCAACTGTGAAAGGTATGTGTGTGTATAACAGAAGAGAATCCATCTCGGATTAAAAACAATGTCGCACATTAACAGCAGAATCGCTGCTATTTTCAGAATGCTTTGTTTGCGAAAAATTCGATTTTCTGGACCATTTGTCACATTGATGGAATTTCAAGAAATCAACTCCAGTTTCATTCATCATGTTCAGGTAGTTTGTTCCCACAGGACAATTAAGAAACCCTTCTGCAAATACCTTTCAGAACAGCGACTAAGCAAGACTTGCTCAGCTGATTATTGTCATTTTAATTTTACAATTAAACTTCAGGAATTTTAGTAAGATTCTACATTGACAGGACGCATACAATTAACCATATTCATGCTCCGCAGTACAGCTCTTATCTTTACCCATAGCTAGCCATGTTACCAGCAATTATCGCCACATATGGCTGTCCGGTTAGCCAATGACCTTTGTTGTACCAAGTGCTGTTGATGTGTTAATGTTAATGCACAAAAAAGCAATGGGAATGAGCAAATGATTGAACAGCTGAAAGAGCGATCATTGCTAGTAATGCCTCGGAGAAGACTTGATTTAATTTCTACAAAAATGCCGCAATTCCCCAATTTTTACGGAATATTCAATTGTAATAGAACTTAATGATTATGCTCCCATAACTGCACACGTATTGCCATTGTTATTGAAATGAACAATTCTAATGTCAATTTGGAAAAAAATATTAAAAATATTCTATTTACAGAAATGTTTTGTCATAGCAAATGGTATTTTCCTCCAAATTTCGGCCGATTTTTATTTCCAAGGAAAATAACCTTAGCAATTTGTAATTGGCTCCTCAGAATACATTCAAAAATATTTTGTAAGCATTTTATACCAATTAAATTTTGGCTGATATTTATCGTGAACGCAAGTCTAAGTCAGACTCCCGCAATTTCAAATCAATTTTAACTTTAAAACTGTAGACCACAGATAAATTGAGATTTAAAAATTGTTATGAAAAATGAAATGCCAATTTCATATCATGAAATACCTACTCACTTTTACAGTAAAATTCTATGAAATTTCAATTTAATTTCACAGTGCCAAAAAAGTTACCAGATGTAATACAGAATGTCGTCCTTGAGGACATGAGCTCGTTTCACAGCATTGAAACAAATGGTTACTTTGAAATGAAAAAAAGTAGCATCCAACTTAATTCTTCTTGGTTCTTGTTTTTATTCGGCACGTTAGAATTGATGTTTAGGAAATACAAAGATAACACAGTTCATCGCAATATTAGGAACTCCATAAAAGGACGATACAACAATTGAGGAAACGCATGACTGCATTGCCTGAATTTAGCTCTTGTCCAAATGAGCCGAAAAGTGTAATGGAATTTCATGTTCCCATCTAAATGTCTAAACTTCCCCCTCTTAAAGCAGCTTCATCTTGGCCTGTGTTTGTATCCAGCTTCATCTTGTTAATGTCAGAGCTGTTCATTAGTTACAAGAGGTGAATTTAGAAGAGTTTTTAGTTGAGTGCGGAATATCAAATATTAGATTGTGAGATTGTTTGCAAAGGATTATTGTCTTTTTTTTAATATTTCTGCACCACGTTGTGGAGGATTGAAATCCATATTATTTGGGCAATTTTATTTGATCTTATGATTGTAAAGTAACAAGAAAATAATAAGGAAAGTTGTAACCAATATTTCCTTTAACTATTAGTTCTACTCGATACACTCCAGTTAGCAACTGAAGCAACAGGCCTCTACTCTCAGGGGGCAACAGCAGTTGTTCATGGGTGTTCTATTCATGCACTGGGCCCAATTGTAGGTGAATTCACACTATCTGCTGGAGGGGCGGCACACGGTGTCCACCAGGCTTTACCATGGCAAGGCTGGAACTGAGTACCCTCTGGAGCACTCTCACGGAAAGACACAAACTAGCAGCTTTTCAGTGTAAGGTTTATTGATGAACAGCAACCTGCAGGTGGAGTGGTGTCATAGCCACACAATGAAATGCCACAAACAAGTCTAGATACTGGACAGTTGATACAGCAGACATAGTTCATAAACACAGAAATACAGTAAGTGCAATAACTGCAAGCAAGTACTGGGGTGAAGTAATATGGTAACCCTGAAATACAAAAAGCATTTATCATAACAACTGTGAGTACACTCCTTCAGATTATGTTGAGATTCAAGTTCATACAATTGACTTTTACTAGATTAAGCTTTACACATCCAATTATGCAATCAGTTACAGGTTTAAATAAATAGGAGGGTAGTGAGCCCAACAACACTCTTGAACAAGGGAAGGTGTCCAGAATGCTCAAAAAGCCAAACAGAGCCAAATAAGACATCTCCCTAAACTGTTCAGAGGAGGGTTGCGAGAGGCACTCCACCCCTGTACCTGAGAAGTTCCTACTATTTACTACTGGTACTTAACAGTCTAGTGGTCACTCTGTTAGTCCTACTTTTCCTGGCATGCAGGCCTCTTTTATAGGGCTAACCTGATCACAGGCATATCAAGCACACTTGACAAAGTAGTTCCCCAAGGGTCTAGAGGAGTGCCAATTAACCCTTGCACCTTTGGCTGGCCTCCTCACTAGGAGAGGTACTGAACATTACTAACTTGAGTTGGAATCACTTTCAACACATTTGGGTCACACAGTTTTGAGTTACACACAGGAGGGCTGTGAGTATGAATACTTGAGTACTTGCACAAGGCCTCCTGATTGGTCCAAATTCATGCAGGGGAGTCTGATTGGTTCCCTAGAAATGTGCATGTGATGGGGAGTCACTCATTGGTTCAACCTGGAGGGTAGTGACGTGATCAAGGGCTGATTTGGGTCTGACCACGTAGGAGTGGTGTGATCATTATAACCATATGTACCGCAGATCGGAATGACCGCAATAAGTCATAAGACTGCCAATTTATATTGAGACCACTCCAGGAGGTCTCTGACTATTTATTTACCCTGTAAAAAGTTTATGAGAAATAAAAAAAATCGATGACAGAAGACTTACTGGACTCACTCACTTTTATAAGGATAGATTTGTTTTTAATTAGATAAAATTTTGGAAATTGGGATATAAAATAATGTTCTCTTGTGGACAAGATTTCAGCCTAGATTCCATGAATAAAACCTGTGTTAATTCCCGAAGAATGTACTTAAATGTTATTGGGAGGATGGAATTACTGCTATTCCTTGTCATGCCCTTGCTCAGTTTAAATAAATTGTCTTTAACAACTATTGTCTGCTCTTGCATTTTCCAATCCCGTCTGAAATTGTCCAGAATTTGCCAAACCTAATTTTCTTTCATCAGGTCAGATCCCTGCAAGGTGTACACTGGATTCTACAAAGGACATCTGTCAACTTGAAAATAAATATGATTTAGACTCCTGCTAAAATGGTTGATATTTCTATCATATCCATATACAATTACTTTGTGAGCATAAGGAATACTCATGTATTTTCACTGTTCTAACTTTGTTATAGTGGTACTATACAACAGGAAGAAGCTGTTGTAGTGCGGTGAGGAAGTAACTGAAAGGTAAATGACACCTCCATCAGTCAGGGGTCAGGAAGTACGTTCTCTGGGGGCTTCCTTCCTTACAGACGACGACGTATGACGACAGCAATCGATGACGACAAAACGACGTCAACGTCTTTAAATGCACGAGATATTAGTAACCTTTAGAAAAGAGGTTACTTAAGGCCCAAATAAGGGCCACCATTATTCAAGAAAATTCACTTCTTCCAACAAAATCTACTTCTTCCTCTTTGCATTAGTCAAATTGTCGACTGGTCTGCTTCATGTTAATGCACAATCGGATTTTTACGAATCAAATCTGACCGATCTGTCAGACAGATCTAACAGAAATAGAATGTTATTTTTTAAGAATTGCTGCAATTTAAATTTTACTGTTCATGGTTAGTTAGGTTTACTGATCTCACTACAATGTGTACACTTCATGAAATGACGAACAGAAATTTACTTTTAGATCTGTCAGATCTGACAGAATTGCTTATCCAGAAAAACTAGATCTAGATTGCGCATCGAAATCCACGTTTCGCAGAAAGGGCTTCATCACATGTAACAAAAGCATATGTTTGCAGATGTTCTTTCATTTTGACCTTGACATGACCTTAACATTAAATAACTTTGACTACGATATCCACAATGTACAAATGCACAATGTACAAATGCACAATGTACAAATTAGACACAGGAAATAATTGTACATCAAATTTGGATGAACTCATACGGGAAAAAATTGAGTAGGAGGAACAACTTCTTGGGACGGTACCTCAATTCCCAAACAACTGAAGAAACGTAGCTTGGCATTTTCACTTAGTAACTCCATCTAAGTAACGTCTTTTTTCTCTTTGGCACTGTTGTCTTCTGCATCCCCAGAAAATTGTGACAGAAGTTCCAAAAGCCCGTAAAAATGAGGCTAAAGCATTGAAAGCAATCAACAAGACAGCTCCCTGAGTCATCAGCACCAGTTTATGAATTCTGCTGAGAAGTGAAAGATATTTCATATGAAACTCAAGTATTTATCAAAGCGGAATTCAAAAGTCCATCACCCCTCACACATGGATGAGCTCAGTACACCATAGTGAATTTATTCGGGATGGGCAAAAAGGACCCTATTTTTGACATTCTCTGAATTTCTTCGCCTGACCAGACCGTCTTTCGTCGAAATAATTGCTGTTCGGATTATTTTGCTATTTGTGTTCCTTGTCCTATTCATGTCCCTTTTCACAGCAGTTTCTAAGAATGGAACACGGAACACTATCCATGCATAGAGATCCAGGTCAGGGGAAGAATGTCATCGTGCCGTTTGGACACAAGACACT
Organism: Cliona cf. orientalis; assembly: GCA_963930775.1. NCBI lineage: Eukaryota > Metazoa > Porifera > Demospongiae > Clionaida > Clionaidae > Cliona > Cliona cf. orientalis. The sequence continues at coordinate 12,440 of CAWVNT010000253.1, forward strand.
GCTCCCCATTTGCCTGATATTTATAAATATTTGTTATAATGGGTGACAATATTGTCGGATATAAATCTTCCATCATGTTATTACTGTTATTATCATTTGTAGTTCTGAATACGATTTAGAATAGTAAATCTTATTCTAATATTGAGGTCTTTAATTGTTCGTGTATTGCTAAAATTGATTGATTATTTATTTGAAGCTTAATTAATTAGTACTCATTTTCTTAGAAATGAATAAATGTGACAAAAATAATAATCTTTCAAGTGCAAATTATAGCGACTTTGTCAAGGTCTGCATCACCAACAGGGAACACAAAATCCACACAGACATTCACGACGGTGATCTTTTTCCCCCTAATGGAGTTTTCCCTAAATAGAAATGCATTCTGTAAATTCTAGCGAATCACGAGAAGACAAAAAAAAATCCAATAGCAAAATGTTACCCCCACTGGGAAGTGAGCCCAGGGCCTCTGATTTTACTGCCCTGCATGCTACTATCTGAGCTAATTCCTCATATGCTAGAAGTCACAAACCTTTAGATCCTTATATATTTCTGCTCTTTTGATTCATGGACTTCGAGAAACATTTGGAATCAGTAGAGTATGACTATATCAGGACATAAAAGGCTGAGACTTCTAGCATATGGGGGAATTAGCTCAGAAAAAGTTTGCAGGGCAGTAAAGTTGCAGGCCCTGGGTTCACTTCCCAGTGGGGTTAACATTTTGCTACTGGATTTTTTTTGTTTTCTCGTGATTATGTAGAATCTACAAAATGCATCTCTATTTCGGGAAAACTGAATTAGGCCGTGAATTCGCTACTGACAGTTGCTGGACATCTGACATCTTTTGTGTTTGATGGTGCTTATTTTGAATTTTGAATAAGTTGATCACAAATATTCTCGAGATGTATCCATAAATTGTCAATTAATGCTTTTAAAAGTTCTCTTTGATCAATTTAGTCGCCAAGTGTCTTAAATATCACCTGCTTTTAGAATGTTCATAGTTTTTCATAAACATGTATGTTCGTATGTATGTGCCACGCTCATAAAACTTTGAATCCTAAAATTTAAACAGAGCATTTAAAGTTCATTTTTCTATCTTCAAGGAGAAATTAATGTTTGATAAATTTCAATAATAATATGCCTGCAAGATGACTTGAGTACTTCTTAGTTTCTTGTAGTTTTCGTAATTATATGCAGTCTACCAAACCTTTGATGCTGGTAATTGTCAAAAGTTAGATTACTTGAAAGTAAAAATGATTGCAAATAAAGGATAGTTTACTTGATTAAATGTAACGTTGAGGGCATTCAACGTTGAATTTTTCTATACTAGGGTTTAGGTCGTGTGTGCCACTTGTGGCAGACAGGTCCAACGCCCTGAATTCAGTTTGGCAAGAACCAAGTAGGTTGCGGCTAACAGGGGTGTCAGATTTGACCGCTATGGCAACTTTGCAGGAATTTCTCCATGGTATTTCTATGGGATCAGTCCTGTTTTGCCTATTTGCGGTATTTAATCTGTCTCTTCTTTACCAATACCTATGAATTTCATGCCATAAAGTCCCCAAAACGTGAAATTCTTTTACCAACAGTGGTAAAAGCAACCTGCTCACCCCTACCCTTTTTCAGTCCTCTCAATTGGTACATTCCAAAGAGTGTTAAGGTGCTCAGTTTGAAATAGTCAGTCATACAAGAAACATGCTAACCACCTGCTAAATCATAGTTTTGGGCGAAATTCAGCTAAAACCAGGTATTTTAAGCTTCTAAGTATTTTTGTTAGATAAAGGAACAAACGAGCAGCATTTCTATGTAAAAATTTCCACTTTTTGTCAATTTTTGGTTAAAATAGTTACCATGTGCTTTGTGTTAATATCCATGTAAAATAGCTTCATTTAAGGCTTGCTCGAATAATTTAAAGTAATTCAGTGTATTTTTGTGTCATTTTAGTCATGCCCTGGGGTCTCCTTTTATGGTGTACTCCAGGAGCTCCATCCACTATGTGAACTGGGGCCTGGACTTTGGGGAGGTGAGCATGTCGATTGGCCACTTGTTTTACACTAAATTCAGTGAATTCAGTCATACCAGCGTTATATGCATAATTTAAGGGATAATTCATGAATTTCAATTTAGCAGAACTCAGTAATTTTACTTGTTTGTGCGTTTGTGCGTGTGTGTATGTTTGTGTGCATGTATGTGTGAACCAATAGAACCCTGTAATACCATGCAACAATCGTTCACAGTGTTCCTTTCAATATTTCAGTTATTTTAGGTCCACCAGTGGGAATGGTAAAATTGGGGATTTTACAGCCTTATTCCAAATTGTGACCACTTAGATTCATGTAAACTAGTCATCCATAATAAATAGTTAAACTCATTGAGAGTAATTCAGTCGTTTCTTGCTTTGTTCACATCCTTGTTGGTATCAGTGTCAATCCAGGGAACTTGGATTCTATGACAGGTTGCTGAAAACCGGTTATTTCGTTATGAGGCATTCATAACCAGTCTGTAAGCACTTCTACCTTGTTCACATGGAGGTCCCACCAACCCTGGTACTGATATCAATGAGATTGTTAACAAAGACAGAATATGGGGTATTTTTGGCATTTTTTGGAATTTGGGTATGGTACTTCTCCAAAGGATACCAGTGCGCCTCCTGATGATCCCCAAGCGATCCTGCACCTGCACCTGCACCTATAGATGTTCACACAGCCAATAGATGTTCACACAGTTCACACCAGATACCCAGACACCCAGAAATGCAGATAACTGGTCCCAGATGATAGGACACATTCCTTAGGACCAGCACAGTGCCCTGGAGCTGTCTGAGTGAAATACACCAAGAACTCTTATTGTGAACTCTATTTACACTGTTTTTAATATAACTATAGTGCAAAAAAAGATTTCAAGGTGCAATTTTACTAGATTGTAGCAGGGGTCAAGCCCAACCTGTCTGTAACCGATTTTAACCGATTTAGCCGATTTTTAACCGTTTTAGAGGGATGTGAACACTGTTCACATCTCAACTGCTAATGTAATTTATTCACATCTAGTCAAATCGATGTAATTACCTGTATTTATATGCAATTCAATTATTTTTAGTAATATGTTAACACTTTTACACGTCTAGTTGTAGATTCAGAGGTTGCCATGGACCCTGGCATACTGGAATTCACAGGGGAGACCAGGAGGCCAAGGGGACATGGGCAACACTGGATCTACAGGTTTTATCGATTTTGTGAATGTTGGGATTTTTAAGGCTAATTTTACTTGGGTACCCCTTAACTCAGTTAGATTTATAAGAGTATTGAGGGTGAATGTGGTGAACAGTTTCCTTGAGTGTGTGTGTGAACATGTGTAGAGAATTCATGAATTTTGGTTACTTTTACATATTTTGTCCATTTTGAGGTTGGGGTACTTAGTAGATGTGAACGTTTTGGCATTTAATTCTCCTGGTCCTGTTCCTGAAGGAGTGATGCGAACACCCCCTGGAGGCACAGTTAGAGCTTTCTTTGTCAATGCCCACGTCCAGTACACCTCCCTTTGCATTTAGTTTAAGCCACCTGCTGGACTGGTCCGTGTGAACAGACCACATGTTAACATTTAGGTGGTTGGTTCAGGATCCAGTCCAGGGGGTGACACTAATGACGTTAACATCTAGGGACTAGCTGTGCCAACTTGTATCAGTACTTGGAAAACCCCTCTCCCAGTAAATTCCACGTTGGGACTGCCTGGATAACTGGTCTGATGTGAACAATGTGAATGTCTGTACTGGTTTCAAAGGCGGACTTTAATGTGGTGGGAGCAGGTCCCAAGTGAGAGCCCGAGGTCTCTTTCAATGTAGGGACATTACAGTGATAGGGTGGAGCCTGGGTGACCAAGTACTGGGTGCTCATATTACTCTTAGACAGTGGCAGACAACCCCATTGATACTTGCCAGGGACAGCTGTTGCTGGAACATGGACCAAAAATGGGAGAAAACCCATAAACTGCCAAAACCGTCATAAACCATCTCTACAGATAGTTTAAGATCATAGAAGTCGAACAGTGAAAACCCCATCTCAATATCTCAATTATTTGCAAAGTTATGTACATTTAAAGTTTTACAGTGTCATTTCAGTCATTTTGGTCATTTCTGTCATTTTAGCATGCTACAGACTTATTTTGGTTCTTTTATTCCCATAGGAAATGTATTGGTTCGAAAGAACAACCACAGTGTCTGTGGCAGGCTCAGATGTCAAGAGTTTCCACTTATTACTTCCTAGCCACCAGTTTTGGCACTTTTTTACAATTTAACATGTTTGAATGTTCTGGCTTGGTCTACACCCTTTCTCAGGGTGCTGTACTGCCAAGCCAATTCGTTCAAATCGTTACTTTCTTGACATCTAATAATGGTATCTGGTTGAAGTGACCTTGAAATGACACTTGAAATGTCACTTTTGTCATTTATTACCATTTTCACTTAAATCTATAATTTTCCAATTACTTTTACTTTACACAGAACACACACACTGTGTAACACTGTCCACACAAACAGGTGACACCAATCATTCTTATTTCTCCCCTTGTCACCATCCAAGGTGTCACCAAGTAACATTTATGTCATTTACCCATGTAATTTTAAATGAACAATTAACATCATTCAAAATTTTCATTCATAATCCTAACATCCCACAAATCATACTAAAACATCAAAATTTTCATTTTTCACTACTAAACCAACAAAAATCATCACTAACACCATTCACATTACTAAAAACACTAAAAATCCATAATTCATCAAATTTTAATATTTCATAAATTTTTGGTCCAGCGCAGGGTCCGGTGCCGAAGTCCAACGCCGAGTCCGGCTCTGGCACCACCATAAAATTTTATTTGGCCCATGGCGACATATCCTGTTGCTGTTGGGCAAAATCCATTAAAAGACATCCTATAGAGCACATTTTGAGTAGTTCCGCTCATTGGTTTACAATGGGAGAGGCTACTTTTTTGTGGCTCTTGTCAATATCTCTAAGTCTGTAAGACCTCAACCCACAGGCGCAAGTCGCTAGTGGTACAATAAAATTTTAACATGGTCTATTAACCAGACCTAACTTACTAAACTTACCAAACTTACCAATTTTTGGTAAGTTGTCCAAAAAATCCAATTTTTTTCAAAATTTTTCATAATTTCAATTTTTCACAAAACTTTCTTCGGTTTTATCCAAAATTGGTTACAACAAAATTTTTGGGGGGTGCACCGTCTAAAGGAGTTGCACTATACCAGTTAAAAACCTGAGTGTGACCGTTACACGATTTCGTGTGTTTATGGTGCATCGTCCGGTGTCATTTTTAAATGTATCAAAATTTATTAATCTTTAATAACTCCTCATCATCCAGCGTGGCTGGATGGTTGAATGGACCCCAAGTACCACTATTCAAAATTAGGGTCCTTTATTTCATTCTTAACCATTAAAATTTAATCACAATAACTAAACCAAAACTTTACAAATCTTCAATGAACTTTTAACTATTTGTGTGTTTTAGTGTGTTTGTAGTGTAATTTTACTCAGTTCTGTTTTAAATTCTCAAAAAATGTCAATTCCTCCACCAGTTCAAAACATGGAGGTTACTCCGGCTCCAGAAACACCGTCACCTGGACCCAACTTATTAAATTTTACGGCCCAGGTACATTCATTACTAAACGGTGAATCTCC
>CAWVNT010000256.1:0-21011 GCA_963930775.1 Cliona cf. orientalis
AAAAGGCATGATAACAAGATAATGCGACATCAACAAATTATAAAATAAATCTACATCACAACAAAAAAAAAGGTGAAATGACCACCACTTGTCTCCAGATTCTGAACACGCCGTTATTTGTGATAAGGAATAACTTGAAACTAACAAGATTTCAGCCAGTTTAATCAACTCATTTCTGCCCTTTTCGGAGATTTATGATACTGAGATTAATTACGAAAAAACAGAGACTTTCTTTCTCTTTTTAAATTCATTCTTGCGTTGCGTCATTTCAGGGCAAAGGACTACAGACGACATATTGGCTGATAGGCACCAATAAGTCAACGTGAACGTCAAAAGGTTCTTCCTCTTGAAATGTTGATAGGAATATGTAGTAAAGAAAACGACACTTCGTAACTCCTGGAGTCCCGTGCTTTTGTTTTTTTATTTGTTTGTTTTTTGATACTCACTTTTTTAAAAAAAAGTTGTAAAAATGTTGACAAAAACTGAATTTGTCAATGTGGCGACTCTTTCCAGAGTCACCATTAAAGATTTTTGTGTTGTTAAATAAATATGCTCAAGTGTTTTAAATGCAGGGATCTTTGCTGTACCTGTAATGTTCAGCATGTAATTTAAATATGTTCATTAACTGTAGTGGTGCTGACATCCGTGTGTAATGTGCTTGTCGGGAAATTAAAAACAATTTCAAAATACTATCGTTGTACCGGAAAGTGTAATATATTTCTGGAATATAATCACAGCTAGCGACATATAATTTTCATTCTTTGCACTAAAGTAAGAAATATTCTAAACTATTAATGAAACCTGTTTGTGTCACTTTGTACATAAATGAATGATATAACTCCTTTTTAATTATGGAAACAGCAATAGTGATTTTTAAAGAAAAGTGTGATGCAATTCTCATACCTAAACAGGGGAATTTGACGCGCATAAGACTGTAATTTTGACATCTTTTTGACAGAAGCAGTTCTCAATAAAACTGAAGTTCTGATCATTGGGGCACAAATTACTTCATTTGTCCAGAACTAATGAGATCACTAATTTCTTCTTTGTTTGCAAGTTGTTGAAATTTGTTATTGTTCAAGACAAAAAATAGTGACATTGAGAAACTATGAACATTTTAGCAGGATATTTGGCTTAGGTTTTAAAATAAAATAATTTATTCGCAACACGAATATTTCACTGGTGCAACCATACCTTCCAGTCCATCCAGAATGTATTCTGATCCAAAAAACATGAAAAATACATGTCTTCTTGTATGGAAAATCACAAATGTTAGATATTTGTGATAACAATAGCTTACTGAGTTGAATGCAATCTCAAGCAATACTCATCATCAGCATAACCCTTTATATTTTTCCTTGAAAGAAAACAATTTTGAACTTGTCTATCTTTGTATGTCGGACTACATGATAATGCAGATACTGATATGCAAAGTGTACTATCATCTGCATGAAATTGTCATGCACCATACTATGAGGTAGTTTAAAATCTAGATCTAAACAAAGAAAAATAAGATCAGGATCCACATCTAAACCTGGAATATTAACATCTAAATTAAAACTCAGAAAAATTAGATCTTAACTGGGACAATTAGATCTAAACACAGAAATATTAGATCTAGATCTTGACAGACAAAATTAGACCTAGATCTAAACTCATAAAATTAGATTTAGATCTAGACTCAGAAAATTTAATGTAGCTTGATCTAGATGGTCACCATAGGTCCTTTGCTTGTGTCAAGACTAAGTGACTGCAACATTTCTGATTGGTGACTCGTGGAGGTACCATGTTGGTTTGCGGATGGTTGCCCAAAATTTTGGGAATTTTCCCCACGTGAGGTGAAAAATATTATTTTATGCCAGGTGAGGTTAAATCCAAGTGAAGTCAGATTGAACCAAAATTAGAAAACATAAAAAAAACTCGAAATTCCAGTTTTGGGTGGAAAAAAGTTTGATTAAATCTGTGGACATAAAGCATACAGTAGTAGTTTCACTTCTAATTCAGGAAATGCTATGCCAGTCAAAAAATGTCCAAAATTACAATAAATACGCCTTTTTCTCCTTCATGGGATGATGAAGCTGACTTCAGGCCGATAATGATAAGCATGGCAACTGAGGACTACTATATGGTATGTCAAATCTATGGGTAATCAATTACTTGAAGAGACGGTCACAGATCATCTTCGTCTTGTGTGTTCATTAATTTATCTGTGTAAATGTCATCTTTATGAATATAAAGTGTCCTTTGTCTCTCGTACATCAGAATACGTTACCCTTGTACTGCCTGCCATTTGCCACTTACGCCTTTACAACTACCAGTAATTCTCAAAGAAAACCCTTTTTCTATTCCCAAGTAGTACTGTAACAAATTGAAATTCAGCACATTCTAAAATATCTTTCAGTGTTTAATAATTCATCACAACATATGAGCAATAACGGTTTGATACAGAAAACATGATTCACCAAATTTCAACGGTAAAACATTACGATAAGGGAAATCGCTTAATTCATATACAGTGGTTTAACTAATCATTAGGTCAACTGTTTTTAGTGTATTTGCATGCGAAACAAAGACTGTGTTATTGTATTAGATTGTACGGGCAATGCGATTTTGTGTTGTTTGGTGACATAAGTTCAGTTTCCTGTTGTTTCCGGTGTCCTTTGTGACTTGGAATCTGATAAATTCTTTTTTTTGATTCCTGTGATAATGCCGTAGATAAATGTCGTTTTCTGTCATGTCCGTATCATTTTGAGGATTTAATGTGACACTGCTAAAATGTCACGAAATCTATCCACTAGAAAGGACAAAAAAAAAGGAAAAAAACCTTTCTGGATTTGTGTTTAACGCAGTTATTGCGCTCTGATTTAGGTGTGAAGAAATAAGGTTGATTTTCCAGGTTCATAGGCAAATGTGTATTGTTTTCGATATGAATCTGAAGAGAGGCGTGAATTTGGCAATTAAAGGTAACCTGTGCAATAGACTCTATATGTTCCGGTAATTTTGGTAAATATTCTCAACACATTTGATCTACCCCTGACATGCCTTGAAATCATAGACAACCAATATTCCGCACCAGGGTACATGCAAACAACAAGATAAATTTCGTCAAATATTAACAATTGATGCATGGTAGTACATTACAACATGGATTTTCCAATGCAGCATCATAAATATTATTAGTACAATGGAATGACACTTCGTACTGGGATTTCCGTTCACCTAGCAGAGGAAGTTTCTGATAATTTATCGTGTATAGTAAATAATTAGAAAGGAGTGATTCATGTACTGACAAAGCACGTCATTAGTTAACATTTCTGGTAATACACGACTGTGTTGATATTTGATCTACACAACCAAGACTACTGCCATACATAAATGTCAAGCCAGGCATTCGGCACCGGTATCCATCACATCCATACTCCATCACACCGGTGACACTACCAACCACCTCCACCTCAGATCTTACTGTCAGAGCGGGCTCCTCCTCTTCAGGCTCCTGGCGCCCGTGGCTCTGACTGCGCCGCTTGGAACTGGGTTCTCGCCGGGAACTAGGTTCCCTCTTGTGCGAGCGAATTATTGTGCCAGCAAATTCTTACTATCTCTCTAATTTGACTTCCCCAAAGTGAGCCCACGATTATATTTGTCTGGTGGCCGTTGTTGTTGGCGCAAGTGGCATTGTCGTCTGTGTGGAGAACCCTCGTAACTAATCTTTTGACGATTCAAATTCTGTGGTTAATTTATTGAATAGAAATCCGTTTTATACTCATTCTTTAAATTCATATGGAGTTTCAAATTTGGCATTTGCACACGAAATTTAAGCTTATGAAGGGACTAAATTTGTCTTTCTGTGATCTTTGTTTTGATCAAATTTGTAACATCCATCTTTCAATGTTGTAAGAAACTTGGAACATAAAAGATTATGACACTAAGTGAAAATAAGGTAGTGAAAGTTTCACCAGGTGGCTCGCACCCGTCGCAACCCTCACACCCCTTTGTGCCTTTGCATCCCTGTACAATTGTGTCCTTGCACCCCTTGTACCCTTGTACCCTCACACCCCTTGCAACCTTGACTCCTTTTGCACCCCTTGCACCCTCACACCTTTGCAAGGGGTGTGAAGGGATGTGAGGGCAATCTAAACTAGGTTTTTGGATCCTTGCCACTTCTCAGTGCAAAAAGTTCAAACAAGTTCAGTTACAACATCTAGTGTTGAAGTGTCCCCACTACCTCCAAGTAGAATCACACTCCATCTACATTCACAGAACAGCAAAAGACCCTTGTTGGTCCCCACCGTGGGCCCATAATTTTGGGGTAAGAGACAAAACCAACCACTAAGGTGACTCTAACGAGCCACCAATAGAAACTACCAGATCAATAAATGACTATATTCAAATGCGTACTAAACATTAGTGAACAAGGAAATGAATATTTAGTACCAAGTATATATCAATTAATACTTAGCACCTAGTACTTACTTTATTAATACGTGATAATCAGTGAGTAGTATTCACTTACTATTACCTGTGTACTCAGTCTTTAGTATCATTGAATGCTTACATTCAAATATGTGGATCAAAAAGGCTCGGTTGCAATGCTGACCGCCGAGTGCACCAGCAGGTGTCACACCACAGGTGAATCTGAGGAACCCGTTGCATGCAGGCGACAAAGCATGCAAGCATGGGATCCATAATGGCTTTGAAACCTAGGGCAGACATCACTAGAAGTCCAAAGCAGGAGTAACAGTAGCCTCACAAAGGGGACCACCAATATTTTTTAAAAAGTAAATATGTAGTTAATACTACACATTATATTTGATCAGATTCACAACCAAAAAAATAATTGACAAGGTAAATGAATCTAAAACTTGTGATCTGACATCCATTAGAGTCATTAGAAATGAGACTTGAGATGACACTTCTGAAGATGACAGCCAAATGAGCTAAAGACCACTGGACATATTTTTCCTGCAAACAGGTATAATACATACTGTCCCCGTCTATTATCGTTATTTTCTCTATTTTAATTGAACCCAACCGGTAAGGAATACAAACTATTCATCAATTTCAGCCACAATAGCCAGTATCACACTAAACAATGTATTTCAGTGAAATTGATCAGCTGTGAGGATGTGCCAGTAACAAAATTCTTTTGAGCAAGAATGACATCCAACTAATGGTCCTTCGTTGGAAATTACAGGAGGTGGTTAATTCGGGGAATGTATTGTTCGAAACCAGACCATAACGATGGATTGATCCTGCTGGAGTAAATTAATGAGGTGTTCTGTGCATGAAATTGGAAGTTGTTTGGCCACGTTTGGTATGTAGTCAGCGGGAGAGCACTCTGACGCATTAGGTTTCATCGCTTCCATTGCAACTTTCATACAATGGAATGCGGAATCACAACGGAACATAGTGCCGAGCACCTTCATTTCTGCCTCGACCGAAAACAACTTCCATAGTTAACTCTTCCTTCGACATAAACCGATCAATTAAGTGTTAGAAAATCGGCTGAGGTACCGAAGAGTGTCTCAGTCCACCGTTCACCACAATCTAATTTCAAATGCAACTGGCTTTGTCACCGTGGTAGCCTTTTGGAATTCTAGTTTTAAGCTCTTGATGAAATCAAACTGACAAATACACCTCTGATAAAACCGAATTATTCACATGGCGCAAGTCCCGAAAAAACCAACACCGATGTAATTACTCCATGATCTCTCACCTCTTTGACACCTTCACTTTTATTCAATATGTGAAGCATCTCATTGTGAAACACACTTTTTTGCAAATCAGGGAAACTGACGTAAATGCATATTTTTTATAAACCTGTTGGATAATCATGATCCAATGAAATCGAGGATTTATTCTGTATTGGTGGATATGATGCTGTCAGCTGGGGGTCTGTCTGATAACAATGAGATAAGATGACATTATGAAATAAACAATACCTATAAAATACCAATTTCTTTCACAGTGACCTCTGTCTATCCAGGAACAAAAATCTGCGGGGGTATGAATCAAGATATTAGGTTTGTTGTCCCGTTAAACAGTTTTGTAACACTGAACAGAAAGCGACACCAGCTAATTAACCAGGGGAAGTTCGATTTCACACCCAAAGTTCGTATTTAAACGACAACAAATTTACCAAAGTTTCATACACATTTCCGACAAGAGGATGAATCACATCTTCGCACCCTAGTACAGACCATTGACTATGATACACCTCGATTCAATTGTTAACTCCTTATCGAAGTATTGGCCACAGGAATAACAGTGCTATCAATAAGGTACTTAAAAAATTCATACATATATTTAGAAAATTCTATTGGAGAACTGTGGGAATATCTTATCTAAATATTTACCATGGGATACTTAAGTGTAAGAGTTATCAACTGTTAAACAACAGTGTCATAAAGAATTAATGCTTTGGTGCAACGAGTTCTTATTGAGAGATAGATTGGACCAGTTCGACACTGGTGTACAAAGCTTTTACATCCTCTGCATTGATTTTATCTGAATTAGCCTCGATCATCAGTATCACCTGAGAATAACACAAACACATCAAAACCTATTTGAAACTCATCGACAATACAAGAAACATTTTCACCTGTCGGATATTGCTGTGTTTCACGAGAAGTATCATTACTAACGCATTTCATCAAGTCTGACTTCAAAAATATCAATACGTCCCTGCGATTCTGTGACCTGTGTTGTGATGAAGCATCGCTTATCTTTGAGAGACAACCGCACGCATAGGTGCTTGACATACAAGGTCGTTCGCTTACACTGAACTTTTTTCCTTCATGAATAATCAAATCCACACTATAGTCTGACACAAGTGGACAACAAGCACGACAATGTTACACGTATTGCCTCCTCAAAGAATATACAAATCCTAATTCATTATCATCCAATCGGACATGAATTAAAGCTGTCTCTATGCATCTTCATACATTGTAGGGGATGGAGACGACGCTTCATTTGTAACGTGTGAGTGGCATAGAAAGCATCGATAGAATTATGACAACTATGGAAAGTGAAAGCAATACCTGTGTGAATCAATAAGGAATATATTTGTCCCACTGAGCAACGGGCAATAAAAAACAACGATGACAGTGACTGTGGGAAGTATTTCCCTTCCTGGGGATAATTCCTACCTTCCAAATGGAGTAACCGATGTACCTCGGGAGCTTCTCAAAGGGTTTCCACATTCTAAGAAGGTTGGAAACTATCTGCTAGGAAAAACCCTTGGCGAAGGATCGTTCGCTAAAGTGAAAGAAGGTCTTCATGTCCTGACCGGGGAAAAGGCAAGCAGAATTCTACCCTTATGTTACTTCAACAATACATTTTTTCTAAAAAGATTAACATTTTATGCGAACTTGTTTAGAAAACTAAGTACCATATTTTAAATGTGGATTTTGCCATTTACAGGCTATTCTCTCCATTTGGACATAAAAACATTTCTTGTCGACTGTGTAGAGCTTGTAAAATACGAGTCTTCCTTTACAGATTATTGTGAAATTGATATAAGTTTGCAAAATACTACGGTTAATTACTTTAGTGTGTACACGTTAGCACGTCATTTCTCGGGAATAAACAAAACTTTTTCGGATTGAACCTTGGGCTTATTCTAGTAATACATTGTCGCTATTACTTTTAACTATCACCGATTCATGGCAACAGAAGCATTTTATCTAATTTTGACATTATAAGACAAGGTGAAAAAATATAAAATGGTGAGTTTGTGACGATAACTTTTGTATTGAAGTGATAAGTTCTGAAAATTGATAATTAACAAGTCCTTCGATCAGGATATTGCAGCTCCAATATCTGTTTATTACATACAAACTTAATTATTAAAAACGGGTCAGCGAAAATCTTTGAATAAATGCTGATCGTATACTCTGCCTAATTACGGATAAATAATTTGTTATGTTAAAATCATAATATAAAGAATTAGTATTGTTTACAACAAAAAAATTACTACTTTTCTGTGTATTTTACAAACATTTCGTCCCAAACTTTCCTTTTGAAGCAAAGGTTGTTGGGGCTATGCAGTTTAATCAGTTCGAATTTCCCGTCTCTGCATATTTCGAATGCTTGACATTCCTTGGAACTTGGAAGTCCCACAAACTGTTTTTTGCACAGAAATCAACTTGTTATCGTTTCACGAATGTTTGTAGAATGTGAACTGCGGAAATTATACTTGGTTTTACCAGACAAATGGTTCCAAATAAAGATGAATCGAACAAGCATGAAAGACAAGCGACTGTTTTTGTAATCTTAATCAATTACTTCAATTCATCAAGTAAAATACAAATTGAATCATCAAAAGGATATGCACCTAGTATTGGCATCTGCCATAAATGATAATACAAACTAGACAAATATGAGCTAGGCATAGCATACCTTTTACAATCAATACAATGGAATTTCATATTATAAAAACAGGGATTTCCTTGACGCTCGTTTACTCATTCACAAACATGATGAAATTAGTGTGGACAAGTGATTTTGAAAACCTCTCATCCACACAAACATTCAACAAACTTTTGAGTGTAACTGTTACCAGGTTTTTTTTGGGTTTTGTTTTGCTCCATAATTAAACTGGAAGTTTCATTCCTTCAAGGTGAACAAGTTGATTTCAGTGTGGACCAGTGAATATCCAAAGTCACTCGTCCTCTTAACTGACAAGAGGCTGAAATTCCTTAACGAAACCCCCTGAAAAATGATAATGAAACAAGAACAGGTATTCGATTCCAACATGTGGATGCGTAGAAATTGTTCTGCTTAACATTTATTCAATAATCAAATTCTCTTGAATGATCAATCAATCTGTTGTTCATGTATGTAAATAGAATCATCCAAAGCGTTACTATGGATTAAGTCAATGAAGTAGCCGTAGGGGGAGCTTGGTAATCTTGCATCATGCAACCTTGGATGTATTGTTAACAATTAATGCTTGCTATACAAAAAATGTCATGTTTGACAAAGTTTATTATGGCCCCCGCCAGCAGATTTATCTGCTGTGATCGACTTCGGTTGGTCTGTATATTGTAAATCCAACACGGACACTTAGGGTGGGGGGTTGTTGATCGATTTCATGTCCCATTTTTGATGCTGAGCCTAAAGTTGCTAGGTGGCGGTTTCAAAAGTTTGGTCAGCAACCCCTACCCCCACCTCACCCCTACCCACTAACTTTAGGTCTTAGGCAGATTTAGACTCAGTATCAAATGTTGGCTCAACAGCCCCTCCCCCACACACTAACTTTAGCTTTTAGGGAGATTTAGACTCAGCATCAGAAGTTGGATCAAGAAGTTACCCCCCCCCCAAACTATGCTCTCACATTTGGTATTGCGTGGGGACCATGTTGAGCCCCAAACCTGGGGCGCCTCGTAACCGTTAATACAAGGTCACACTGCAGATTGGGTAAAGCAAAAATTCCAACACAGAAATTATTCACTTTCCATGAAAATGACACTAACGACCGTGTGCCAACCATAACCTCGGCTTTAAAACGTTTTTCAACCACTGACTACTATATTTCAGGTTGCTGTGAAGGTAATGGACAAGAAAAAGGCTCGTGAAGATGCCTACGTCAGGAAGAATCTTCGAAGAGAGGGTAAATTATTATCAGCAGTGAGACACCCAAACGTAGTTCAACTTCTGGAAGTCATGGAGACGGAGAACTCTTACTACCTCGTGACGGAGCTCTGTCGCGGCGGCGATCTTATGGAACTCATTTGTTCTAAGAAGCGACTGGATGAAAGAACGGTCAAGGAATACATAAAACAAATTCTGCAAGCTGTGCAACATCTGCATGCGCTCGGCATACTACACAGGTAAATCGTCATTCCAAAATGAACTTGTTTCAAAGCGAAATATGTTATTATCCAGAAATACCACGTCCTTTCCTTTTCCACTGGGAATAAAAGTTATGCAGTTGAGAATGGTTGCTCAACATTTACTATCCTCAACATTTAACGCAAGAAACCTGAGTCAATTACATCGGTCACCTTAGCGATATCCAGAATATAATATAGTACATACACCCCCCAACGTCTGATTTCAAAGAAATCTTTCGGTGATATAAAGTATTCTTTCTTTTCAAAAGACACCTGGGATCACCAAAGGTTCGTGGCCATACAGATGCATAGTTTTTTTGTGGCGATATTGCTATTTCTGTCCCTGAATAAGTTACTTTGGATACCAGTATGGGTTATGTTTTTTCATAATTACAAAGGGAATAAGTTTGATATTGGAGGTTTGCAACAGAGGTGTGTGGGAAACAGTGGTTGCTCACGATCTGCACTGACTGATCTTATCACCACCAGCAACATAAAATTCAACACAAAGATTTATTTTCCCTTTACGTAACATTCAGGAAGGCCGGGGCAAGGTACTTTACATTCTAAAAGGGAAGTCAATCGCAATACATAAAACATTAATGCCTCGGGAGGCCTAATGTGCTGCGGCCTTTGCTCTGTTAAAGCTAAACCTTTGAAATGGGTATTCATAATTCAGAACCTTTACCGATGTTCAATGCCCATCAGTACATATCACGCTATTCATACAAACTTTTTATAGCTTCTAACATTATAGTCTTATGTAAACAGTGTATGTACTTCAATGGGAAGTTAACCTTCTGTGTCAACTATCATTAGTTTCCTCCAGTAAGAATCAATAATAAATACTCATTGATTGCTTAGTTATCAGTCCTACAGAGTTTGGTGGTTGCAAGGCGAAATCGGTCAATATAATAGAGATGCTTGCCACAATTACATCGACTTCCATTGGTGAATATGACAGCAAAATAACTTAATCTTGATCTCTAAGCCAATGTCCTCAAAAAATATTTCTGTAAATTGATATAACTACGATACTTGAGAACGGTAATCAAACTACTGGCCCACCATAGAAAAGAACGAATGAAACAGCAGCTTACTCCCGCAGGCTGTTCCGTTTGTATCTGGAGTTCAATGATTATCATGACTATTTTAAAATGGAAACAGGAACAGGAAAAAGCACTGGAATGTGAAACGTCAATGGAGACAATTTTTTCTAAATTTTTGGAGGACATGAGTCCTTTTTGTGGGAGCCACTAGGACTCCTGTTTTGGACTTTAAAGAGAGTGTATCCCCACACTTGCATGCGTCTTACACAACATACAATATTATTCTGCATCAGCCGCAATGCTGCATTCTCACTGGTTGTTTAGGAGGTGAGTTTGAGCTTGGACTCACCTCCTTCCTCAAACTCAACCCCCCCCCAGCAGCCAATCAGATTTGAGGAGGTGAGTCTGAATTTGAACTCATCTCCTATTTCTTGAACTTACCTGGGGAGAGGCGAGTTTGAGGAAGGTGAGTCTGAGCTCAAATTCACCTCCTAAACAACCAACGAGAATGCATGTAGAATAAAATCCTTATTCCATGGCCAGTCAGTGAAATAGGTGTAGATCCACCTCAGTGAGTCTAATCTGAACTCGCTCCCTACGGTCAGTGAGTTCATAGCTTGACTCACTTGGGTGGATCTCGCACCGGATTCACCTCCTTGCCATGGAATGAGTAATAGAAACGCCAGGTTCACCTCTGGTACCACACCTGCGGACCTCTTGATAGCCACGGTTGAAGCTGAGCATTCTGATCCACTTATTTTCACATGTACACACAAACATTGGCGATACTCAAACACCGAATATGTTTCAGTGATTTTGGATGTGCTAAGTTTGAAAGGCTTAACAAGCAAATTGGTCTTCCCACAGTGGTCGACCATTTCCCACCAAATAAAACAAATTGTCCGAAACGGAACAGTTTCTTTGAACCTCGAACACCTCTTTGTTGGGCCTGATTACTGGGTGGGATTTCTGACATGACGACCATAACTTCTCTTCAATATTTGATGAAGAAGAATCGATCAGGTGAAACTAAAGCATCTTCCTTCGCCCACTATGGTAGTTACCGAGTGATGTTAGTGGCTTATATATCCCAAGCAAACTTTCAAAGTCTGTCTGTGCATGTTGTAGATTTCTGGGGGAACAAGGGAAGAGATTTTTGTGAGAGCAAAAACACAAAAGATTTTCACATAAATGACCATTCACACATTTATTCCACTTCCTGGGTTGTTTGTTTTACGTGACTAGAACTGACCACAGAATGCCCAATAGCACGCAATCTCAGTAGAGCTTAAACCAACACCATCAATTTAATAGCTCATTATAAATATATCATAGATTTATTGATTTATGTCATTCACGTATTACTATTGGGTTCAATTCAATCATAGAAACTTCTGAATAACAAATTACACTGACAACAGTCTGTGTTCCTTGGGAACTGCATGTATTACATAACTAGAATATGACAACACATTCATAATATTGAAGTCAAAGATGCAGTGAATACCGTTTGAATGACTCTACCAAGAAGGTTGTATTTGCAACAAGTCTCACGCGATCACAAAAAAACTTAACTTGATAACCTCCGTGATACCAAGATTCTGTTTTTGAAAACCGAAACACTGTGAATCCAGTTTGGGCGGCAACGAGAAAAGCCATTCTTTTCGGGTTTCACAGGACAACGATAATTAACCGTTCTTCAGAACCAGACTTTGCGCTCTGAATCTGAACAGTTTGCAATCTGAGTATTTGGCAACGAATTATTAAGAAGATCTGGATGTTTGATTTGTTTTGTAACAATAACGTTGGCACTGGAAGCAAATCACACAACAGTTACGTATGTACTAATTAGATATGAGAATCCAGCTAATTATTGATCCACCCAGATTAAATTCCTAATTAAACTCAGGGGCTCAGTCTGCTCAATACTTCTAACATGCAATCAGTGGCGCTAATTAATCGCTTGTTTTCCTCGTTGTTTTCTTGTTTCAAAATCATTTAACGTCACACAAACCATGGCACACATGGTAAGACTCCACGTATGGTACGAATTACGCTCTTTTTTCAGTATACATTACTTGGTACACTGAACCCTCGCTTGAATATCGTTTACTCAAGCAAAATGTAAGATATAAAGTGACCACATACAATGCGTTCTAGGTCCTTTGAAATCTATCTGCGTTTGATAAAGCATGCAAGGTCGCCATCACTGACTGTTTGTGCCATTGGTATCTCTGAAGCGCTCAGTTGAATAATCGGCCGTGCTTGCGCATGTACTGAATAAGGCTGGATAGGACTAGTGTCACTCTTTTGTAATCTTCCAGTTTAGTTCATCAATCTGGCCTCACTTATGTAAATGCGATATGTAAAAGTTATTTCGACCGGAAATTCATTTCGTCTGATTTATGTGTATTCCATACGTAATTTCTTTACTCTGAACTATCTGACG
The DNA here is from genome assembly GCA_963930775.1 of Cliona cf. orientalis. NCBI lineage: Eukaryota > Metazoa > Porifera > Demospongiae > Clionaida > Clionaidae > Cliona > Cliona cf. orientalis. Next base: position 13,338 of record CAWVNT010000256.1, read on the forward strand.
TTGGTAATTGACGCGTGATACTGTACCGTCTGGCAACTTACCTGGTCGCTCGGACCATGAGAAAATAATAAACATATTTTGTCATTTCAATTAATTTTTCAGATCAATTGAATACTACACATTACGTCACAAACTTCAAACTTTTGCTGTCGTTACAACTTCACAATGGACAAAGTAAAGTTCTAAATGAAAACGAGTTCAACATTCTACCTAAATTGTTCCTTATTTAATTGCAGGGATCTGAAAGTTGAGAATCTTTTGCTGGATGAAAATAAGAACATTAAAATCATAGGTAAGTGCAAGCCGAGAGCGTCCTTTTAAAATATTCTAATTTTTAAAAGCTTTCCCGTATTTTTTTTTACTTTTTTGGAAATATTGTAACATGAAGCTGCATTTGGTATTGATTTCAATATAAAATGTTCTTTCTGGCATGAACGGAATAGAAGATGATACCACTACAAAGACACAGATCTATACTTTTATTGTGCCTTTTTTTGGTGTATTCTATAGCGAAATTTCAAGCCATATTTGGAAGAATATTGTCCCTGTGTGGTTTGAAAATAGCTACGGGTCTGCCAGTTTGGTAATATATCGTATGTAATTAAACACGGGGAAAACTGAACACAAGAGAGATGCTTTGGCACTCCAATTCAGATCCTTTTGCTTTGATATTAATGATATGGTATCAGTACCTTATTTAACTTCTTGATGTCCAGAAATTATGCAAAACTTTTCCAATAAAAAATTTTTGTTTGAAAAAGATACTTGCGTGGAAGGCCGCATTCAGACATAGCGGTGAACGGATCGTCTGACCCAGTCTTCTGTTGCTATTTTTAGACTTGATTTTCCGGCTGATTAGCACCTGAAGGATATACGTGTGAAACTGATCTGTTTTCAATTAACCTTGCACAAGCCCACATATTTTCAATTATGGTCACAGAGTACGCGACATCGATCGACATCACTATTCGAAGAATTTTAGTCCGAACATCAACCCTTATTTTAGAGGATGTTGGCCTGAGTTCAGGCACCTCATTTACCGGCGAGCTCTGTCGTAGGTCCTTGTCTGGGACGTGTTCAAGCTTTTTATAGGGTCGCTGACAACCCTTGTTTTAGACTGCTACCTCTTTTGACCCCTCACGTTGATCTGCCTTTGTCGTTTTACCAACAGTTAATTTCAAAAGATCACTGTCATTCACATCCTGTAATTTTTTGTGATAATTACTATTCACTATACCAATTACTAGAAACCTTCTTTATTGTCACTAATCGTACTGGAATTGCATTCCATTCAAAATTGCGCTGTTATCATCTTTGTGACTTACCATTGGAATGATATTAGCCATTAAGGATGATTATTCGATAATTAAAATGAATAATTTATGCTGGACCATCACGATATACTAATGATCAATAAAATGAAGGACAAGAGAAATACCGTATGCTTGACGACAGGCTTGTTATGGAAGTTGCTTATGTATTTACAATAGGTTATGCCCCCATCCCAGATTTGTGATTTTTTAAGATCCGCTGGAAATTCTTTCAATAGAAGTGAAAATGAAAAACCCTTCGCATAGTCTGCGTCTTTGCAGGCGTTATACGTTTCATGTCAAATGGATGCAAATCATAATTTTTAAGTTCAATTGTCGGCGCCATCGAGGAATGGTCCTTAAAAAGTATTTAAAAACATCCGTTGACAGCTACATTGGTCACTTCATATATTCAACCTGATTGTAGGTGATAAAAAATACTTCAACTTAATGCAAATCCTGTCTAGTATGTCTCCTCAGCAATAATCATTTTGATTAATGGACGAGCATTTAATTATGTCAATTCAATAAGGATGTATACAAAATTAATGACTCTCCTTTTTCCAGAAACTGAAAATGTTTGTCATATGTGGTCAATATCAACAAGGTTGTTCCAAAGAGCTTCGTAAATACTCGAAGCTCTTTGGTTGTTCTCTTTGCAAAAATGTATAACTCTTTCAGTTTCGTTGTCTTTCGGCATTTGAGCAGGATGAAACAAGTAACCTTTGTCCAGTATTGGAGAGGAAACGAATTGACTAGTGAACAAGCAAGGCGAAACACAAGATCCGAATTTTCAAAACACTGACCTTCCCTTCGAAAAGACGAAGTTACGATGAATAGATAACCTGCATCATACACAGACATTTTGACATTCTGATTCAACATTCAATTTCACAACACTACAACCACATTATTAGGAATGGATCGATTGGGGTTTTTACCAACCATGTGCCTAGTACAAGGAAAGATAATGCTTTTAGTCAGGTCTGTCTGTCCACAGAGGGATCCCCATCCCATGATGCACTGAGCAAGGAGGTTCCCTTTCCAGTGGGAAGGATCAGGTGGAAGGAGACTCACAGAAAACACCAGCCAAGAAGGATTGGCTAGGAAGGAGGGCTCCCAGCCAAGATCAGACAGGGCATCCCCACCCCTTACAAAGGAGGAATAGGAAAGGGGCTGTGGTTGGTTTGCCTTGGAATTTTAATGGAAGGCTGTCCTGTTTTTGTTTGTTTTGTTCTGTTGTTTTTTTTGCAACAGTATGCCTAACCGTCGTTATGGCCATAACGTATGCGAAACCTACTTCACTGTTGATGAAAAACTGTGTATTTCAGCTATTCTCTAAATGTATATCTGTAGATTTTGGGTTGAGTAACTCTGTTCGTGTGGCGCAGAGTCCGGACGGAAGTAACTCGATGCAGGAGTTCTGTGTGACACAGTGCGGTAGTCCCGCGTATGCTGCACCAGAATTACTCGGTAACGCAAAATACGGACCGAAGGTGGATATCTGGAGCATGTGAGTTGCTAATTTTTTTTCCACTTTCAGATGTCAAAATTTTCTAACTAAGAGTAGTGCATGATGCTTATTTGATGAATATAAATGAATACGATGTCGTTTGGATTTAGAAATTGGTGGTCCATCCGGGCCAGTGACAGGCGACTTTAGGTGGCCCAAACAAATTTGAAGTGAGAAAGATCAAAAGACCACAATTTGGAAATCCCACCTCCGATTTAGATTTTGGAATATTTCTCTATTAAAATAGATCTTTGAACTTCCGTAGCCAGTCGGGCCAGTAGAATACAAAACTACGTGCCACGGATATCAAATCATGTGGCCACGGGCCTGAATATCAACTACAATTGTTCTACGAAATCTTTTCTAATGCTTGTAAAATAACCACACACTATTTTCAAAGTTTTGAATACATCAATGTCATTTTACGAGACAACACTTTTGATCAAACAGTGTAATTTCCAGCAACACTGTCAGTTCAGATCAGTACAAAACTCTTCGAGGAGCCATGAGGCAAAATTATGTTTAACGTTATCAAGATTGAAACCAAATAAAGTATATGTATCGTCTCTTTAAAACATGTAGTTTCTTATTTATGAAATAATCAACAAGTCATAAATTAATGTTATTGAATTTTAAGTTTTAAATTAAATGGCTCATAAATCGCTGAAGTTACTTTTGTTTTATGTGATAATCAGCTCAAACCATTCGTTCATTTCGGCCCAGTCAGAAATGGAACAGTATATAAAGTCAATATTCTCCGCATAGTCTACTTTTGTACAGGTTTAATATTGTCGCATTTTTTTTCCAGAGGAGTGAATATGTACGCTATGCTGGTTGGGTCCCTGCCCTTCACTGTGGAACCATTCAATATCAAAGCTTTACACAAGAAAATGCTCAACGGAGAAATCAATCCAATTCCTGCTCATCTATCTACACGTACGTTAAGTAGTCTGATTCACTGTAAATGAATTCAAAAAGAACACCGTCGCTTCTCTCCAGTAAAGCGATTAATAGAGAAAACTTTTGGCACTAAATATATTTTGGGAATTTCTGAGGCCTTCTGCCTTGATACTGATAGTAGGATGTTAAATTGCTTTTTGTACTCGAACAGATTGCAAGGATATCTTGAAACGCTTCCTGAATCCTGATCCAAATAAGCGCATTGCCATACCCGACGCTCTGAGGCATCCCTGGATATCTGAAGGTAAATCACTATCCGATAGCTATTTTACTTGCGAACATAGCACTGAAGCGTTAACCTTTTGTTTCTATTCATGGGTGCCCTTATTCTTTGCTTGATTAAGGTCCAAGTTAGCTGATGTATCAGCTAAGGGGACCATAACCATACTGTATTCGAAGTCAGTTTGTCAGTATATAGCAAATCCAACATGGCCACCAAGTTGGATCAATACCCCTCCCTCGCCACTCCCACTTGACATAGGGAATTTGGGTTTCAGGCAGATTTGGACACGGCATCAAAAATTGGAAAAACACCCCACCCCTCTTTTCCATTGGACATAGGGAATTTGAGTTTTAGCAAGACTTGCGTTCAGCATCAAAAATTGGAATGTGCCGGGACCATCTTGAGCCCCAGACATGGGGACGGGGTGCTTGTTCATTACTTTATTGGGGACGTTCCAACCATTCGGATATTGTTCGTTAAAACGCAACGGTCACTAAATGAATCTCTGTTTACTCTTTTCAGGTAGAACGGTTAGTACTGAAACACAAAACCTGAATTTGACGCCGGATGATCTTGATCCTTGTATCTTGAAACACATGTCACAGAACATGGGCTTCCGACTCAGTGAGATTATTCGCCTTGTGACCAGCAACATGCCTCACAGTGCCACGGCCACATACCACCTGTTTCGGGTCCGACTGGATTGTTATATCACAAATTCTAGGGTACAGGGAAAGATAAATGCGTCACAGTCCCGAGTCGCCAACAGTTTGGTAAGTCTCCTTGAAATATTAAGATAAATCAACATTTTTGTGAGATAAACTGCTAAAGGAACACAACACCTTTCATCTTTGCGCGAGAACTTGACATTCCCTTCCCACTGTTCCTACCGTAATCGCTTCACAACTTAGTTCTGGGCTGTGTACCATGTAAAAGCAACTTGCGCACAAACCGATTATTTCCTCAGTCTCTTATAAAACCATTTCTGTTTTGTTTCAGGAAAAGAGGCAGTCTGGTGTGGTGACGGGGAAAGATTTGATAGAACTTCTTCCCATCGACGAGAATTTGTGCGATGGTAACAGCAGCAAAGATCCCCCACAGCACGCCCGTGTTCGACCAAATGTACGTGTGCCGACCGACATACGTGTTCACTTTTTTTCCGTGAGCAATCACCGTCATATTCTTATTGATATGTCGATATGTGCATCCCATTCCTAAAATCCATTACAAGATCTAAAGTGTATGATAAACCTACGCAGACGGAAATAATGTTCTTTACGTATATAAATGTGTTTTTATTGATATGCACTCTATTTCCTTTTTTGATATAAATCTTATGCTATGAAATGCTAACAGGTTTCTTTTTATAAATCCTTTGTCAGAAATTGGCAATAGGTATTTCTCCGAACAGTCTTAATGTTATTATTGATATGCAATGTATAAATGTTTTAGTCGTATGTTCGAAAATGCGGACAAATTATTTTTTCTGCAGACTGCTGTGTGTTAATACTGGCGTGTGCTCTATAATTGTTTACTATTCGAAGTATTTTTTTCTGCAGACTGTTACCCCCAGGAAGCTGCCTGTGAGTCGAGGAGAGAAACGAGGCGTTCAAAGACAACTGGGGAACCGATATTCACGAAGAAGCAAAGACGAACCAGTGAATGGTGACACAACGGACGATGACAGAGGTGACTCGACATTCCGTCAAATTAGTAAAGAGCAAGGTATGGGCTGTTCTCAACAATCAACTGTTTTTCGAACTCGCTCATCTGTGACTCCAGATTACATTCAAATGAATGCTCACAGTGAAATAACACCCGTAGTCATAGTCGGAAATCAATCTGAAATACTCCCCACTCTACATTTGTTCTGTAGCTTACAACAAATCTTCTAATCTTCAACTAACTTGGCTCTATAACGGCCAGATAGGTCTTCAGCAAGAAGTTTAATTAAGATTTTTATGAAAAAGACTAGACATTTCGATAATATACTTGGGTATTACTCCATGTGCACCCACAGTTTTGATAATTATCCTCCCGGGCATTGATATTTCCAGAGCAGCATGACAGTCTCTCCAATGTCAATTATTATCCACTATTGAGTTGATAATTAATGCTACCATGGAAGCAATGCAACTTCAAGATTGTTAGTGTTCATAATAAAAGAAGATATTCTATCTGCAACAATTCAAATCCCCAGTCATGATTGTCCTTCACAGGTAATACAAATGTACTGGACTATCGTGCTCCACGATCCAAACAAGCTCCAAGGAAGAAACCATCCAAACATTCTGCATTTCATGAAAGTACTGACACCATCGGAGACAAACTGAAACTTCCCGTTACAAATCACCTGCTTGATGTGCCAACTGATGATGATATTTCGCACCAAGACCCTAGTTCTGCGGATGACACCCAGAACAACACTCCTGACCCATCACAATCCAACTGTACTGAGGCTTCGTCCAGCGGCGGCAGCAGGGCGCCTCACCTCTCACTCCAGCAACGACCGAAACCCCTGGGGAAGCCAGGGCGACGGGCGACAGACCCCACAAACGGACAACGTTGGAAACCATCCTTGAACACTGGTCCTCGCGCCTTACGCCCGGGCGCAAACCAGCCCGTCATTGATACATCTCAATATGACAGATTCGCCAGGAAAAGTAGCTTTAACTCTACGTCGAACAGTCTTAATAGTAGCACAGGTAGTGGTAGTCGACCTATTAGACAACTTATTAGTCTAAATTATCCAGCTCCACCCGGGCTTATACCTCGGTTCCACACACTCGACGAGGATAGCTTTCCGACTTCTCCGAGAAACGGTCGCCTGGCATCTATAAAGCATGAGACCACCAAGCTATCTCAACCGTCCAACGACTCACAAAAGAAATCCTCTTACATTCCGCCCAAAACTGCTCCATCCTGTAGCTTCCAGGACTCTGGCTTTAACGACGATCCTCTACTCCGGTCTCGGAATGGAGTAAAAAGAGAATCAGTTAACCTTCCGTCCATATCTCCTCCACTGACAAACAAAGAATAGAAGTGCGAGGCAAGAAATAGCACAGTAGAACATGATTTGAACGGCGTAAAAATTAGCTAAAGATAGGACATGGAAATCATTCAAAACAAAATTTAAATTTAATCGGTCACAATTATTCGCATTGAGCAAACAAACTATTTTCTTTCAATACAGTTGCTGTTCAAGGCAGGTTCTTCTGTGGTACAGAGGATATGTGATACGATGCTGCGATAAAATTCACAAAGCTTGTGGTGCTATCTTTATTTCATGTAAACTGACCATATGTTAAATGCACCGTATGTATTCATAGTATTAGCAATCACAATGCTTTTTCATGGGTTGCACAATGTTTAAAGTGATTTATAATCTGTTTTTCATGTACTCATCTCAAGTATTTGTGGCTGCCAAATCTTGCCACTGACGCACAGGATTCGTTCTTGTATGACTGACGGGTAGGGTCATTCCAAACGTTCCCATCATGATACGTTTTTATTTAACTGCGCCGAATGGGCATTTCGGAACAAGGCTGACAACAGTTATCCAGGGTTGCCACACTTTGATCAAGATAAAATTCCCTGTGTTTTCCCCGTCATTTCCCTGTGTTCTCAACTTTTCCCTGTGCTTTTCAGCACTAAAATAACAATTATTC
>CAWVNT010000257.1:0-11851 GCA_963930775.1 Cliona cf. orientalis
TAACCTTGTACCCAGTTCTTCTCTGGTCAGGGGTCTGTTGAATTTCTTCTCTAGGTCTCTCCCTGGGATTCCTGCTTCTTGTTTTTTCTCTGCATCGGACTTCAGGATTTCCCTTAGGATGCCTTCCGGAAATGGGCTTTCACTGGCATTTAGTGGGAAGGTATCGAATTCTCCATTGATGTACATTTCGATTCTCCCACTGTTGGCATCGATTGCCAGGGTGGTATGATCATAGAACTCTTTAAGTCCTTCACAACTAACCACGAATAGTCCGGCTCCCAGCGCAATGCCTTTCTTGCATGCCTCCTTCATTCGAGTGTTTTTCATGTCCGGTAGGTACAGATCGCCGTGATCGTCCGTTTCCGGGGAGACAGGTTCTCTTTCAGGTACTTCAGTAACCTCGGCGTCTGTAGTTGTATCAGTGGCCGAGTTGCCGGGATCGTCGGTGGTTTCCTTGGGCTGCTCGGCGTGGACCTCTTCAGGGTTGAGGGTGTCTTGTGGTCTAGGATCTGCCATTGTACTGCGTCTCCTCAACAGCTGTTCGGGGTCGTCAATCGGCTCTGTCAATTCTGTGACTTGAGATCTTGTACTGGTCATTCATTTGAATCAGCTTGGCTTGAGGAACTCGATCAATGTATGTTGAGAGTTATCGGTGCGGGCTGGTTGGTGTCTGATGAGAGGCTGCGCGATGCTTGGTGTCTGATGATAGACTGGATGACTGAGACGTATTCTCCCTTTTAAGAGAGATTTTTCCTACAATACCTACAAACTTCTCGTGAATGCTCCTTTGTTTAGGAGCTATTTTTACAATAAATAGTGTCACTTTTTTCTCCTAGTGAGAAATTCTACTGATAATACCCAATTGTTAAGTGTAAATAATTGTTCAGCGCACGTGTGCTTTTAATCTATTGTGATAACTCCCTTAATCGCTTTCACGCGTTTGTGCAGCTGTTCGGGGGGATTAAGAGAATCAAGAGAATATTTTCTCACCTATTGTTGCTATTGTGCACGTTGTGGGAAGTGGTCAATTGTCTTGAATCACTCAGATTATCTCCCAAATCCTGTGGCGCGCTTGTTGTTGTTATTTCTGCAATTCTAAAATACTAGTTTAGATTCGGTAACAATTGTGCTTTTTACTTTGAAACATATTTTGAATTTATTTGAACAATTTGAAATATTTAAAGAATTTGAATCGACAAATCACTTTGTACACTATGTGGATAATTCGGATTTTTAGCACTCGATGTGAAAAATAAGAATAAAAATTGGTACTTTCCTGTATTTCTGACGTTTGGGTGATTCGGGCGGCTAGCCAAAATCTGTGTCTGTAGGTGTCGTCCCTTCTTCTGCTCTTTCCTGTGTATCTATCAATGCTAACTCACAAGATTAATGTAGTGCGATCGGGGCGACTGGTTTCTTGAGACGCCAGGGATTTAATTGTCAACCTGGTATCCCTTGCTTGTTAGTAATTACTTGTTAGTCAATTCTTGGTACGCAACCAATATCTCTTCTCATTATTAATCTACTTCTGGTACGCAACCAGTTTCCCTTCTTCTGGTACACAACCAGGTTCTCTTCTTCTGGTACACAACCAGGTTCTCTTCTTCTGGTACGCAACCAGGTTCGCTTCTTCTGGTATGCAACCAGGTTCTCTTCTTCTGGTACGCAACCAGGTTCTCTACTTATTTCATAACAATTGCTGTCTACAGTGAACAACAATAGTAACAATAACTTTTCAAATACCTGCTGTCCTGTGTGATCATCCGAAGTCCTCTTGAGGTCGGGTTCTCCACCAAAATGCGAGGTCTTTTAGTTGCAGTAGGACAGTGTAATACTCAGGTATGGCTGAGCCTAATCTACGTCTCGGGCAACCTCCTAGACCTCCGGTACCTAGGATCCCTCTGAGGAATGTCTTACGTTCGGTCACACATAAGCAAGATGCACGTATAGTTGATAAGGTTTATTGGTGAATGATACAATCTTCTAAGCTGCTCTCAGTATTCAAGCCTGATACATTGAGTGGTGTGTTAACCTTGTTCAATGACCATAACTTGTCATACTATCAAACTCGTTCAGGAGATTGATCCCAAAGAAGAACATTGTGATCGTGTTTGCATCAGCTTAAGTACTTAGGGTACCTTAAGCTGATTGGCTCTGGCTACAACTGATGCCATTGGTCGCCCATCCGGTGAGATCCTTGTGGGGCTCTCAACCTAGATGTGCAAGATGTGTATGCGAATGGCTGCACCGTAAATGGGACGGTGCATTATACATCTTAACTGATCTAGATTTACACTGCTCAGCCCTAATTTGTTTTAATCTTATTTTCATAAGAGCTTCTTCATCTAAAAACTCTACTGGGTCTGCAGTTGATGATAAAGCAGAATCAGTGGTCATTGTCTCCATTGTAATCTCCTTTATTTCATCTAAATTATCTATAAAGTCATCCACTATCTGTTCTTCCCTATCTATCTGATTTTGATATTCATTAATCAGGTTCTGCCTTCTAGTTAACCTATCTTTATAAACTATATTCTGATCTTGACCCATTTCCTGACTCATCTGGGCTATGGATTCCTCCAATCTTTTTCTTTTTTGTCTTAAGGCTATTACTCTTGCCCTATTAGCATCTTGTTGATCTTTTAATAATTTTAACCTTTCTTTTTCTATTCTATCCCTTTCTTGTGCTAAAGCTTCTTCAGCTCTTCTTGCTTCTTCAATATCCTCCTTAATTCCTTCATTTTCCTCTTCATCTGTTACATCTCCAAAATTTAACCTTCGTTTAGGTGTAGGAGGGATCTGGGAGTACTTTGGGTCAGGTCTAGGTAAGCTCTCAGCTTCAGGGGGAACATTAGAATACACAGTTGGATCTTTCCTTGTGGACTCTGCCACTGGCACTGGTTGTTTACTATCAGGGGAATGTACTGGTTTATCTATGGGTCCCATTACAGGGGTTCCCTTATTAACAGGCTCTTTACTCACAAAAGCCTTTGGTCCCAGTCTATCCCATCTTTTCCCTTTTATAGCATAAATCACCCCTATCTTTGTATCCACTGCATAATCCCTAGTTCCAAACTCCTGTAGCCACTCTTCTATTTGGATTATCACCACAGGATTTCCTTCAAAAGGAGTATGTTTTACCCACAGCTTTGGTTCCCTATCTGTAATTTTAGAATTGTCAGAGACTGGAAGGTATAGTTCAAAAGGCATTATTTCTTTCAATTCCTGAGTAATATTTTCATAAAGTTCTGTTGACATATTTTCACTATCTTTATATGATTGTGGCACTAAATCCCTATCCTCTGTCCTTTTACTGAGAATGACAAAAGACATGGATTCTTCATTCTCTTTTTGTTCATCTAACATTGAATAAGTTCTAGATATAAATTCATCTCCTTCCTGTAAAATTCTATCAAAATCAATATCATCCCCATAAGTCAGAGGGGGAACCCTTCCTACTTCCAACAATTGTTCTCTGTCTGCAGCAGAGGAGAAAGGTACCCTACCTCCTTCTTGGGTTTTCTTCTTTTCCTTTTTCTCTTCTTCTACAAATCCCCTAATCTTTTCATGATGCTTGGGATGGAAAGCTACTATCCCACTGGTATCCATTTCTTCATTAATTTCTTCATATACTCCCCCTTCACCCTTGGGAGTTTGCAACTCTTCTACAGTGGGCAATGTATCATCCCCTCCCAGTATAGGAGCTTGTTCAATTTGAATTCTACCCTGTTGCTTTTCCTTTTCTACCTCTTCATCAATCCTCTTAGAGATTTCCATGGCTTCATCTGTGCTCATGGCATCAGCAGAGGTAGGACTCATAAATATAGGGGATTCTGAACCTTGCCTTCCTTGGTATTTATCTTTCCAAGTCCCTCCTGATTGTGGGGGCTTGGCCTGATACTTCTTATTCCTGGTTTGCTTTATATCTAAATCTGCAGGATCAGGATCATCCACTCCATATTGTGAACTAACTTTATTCCTCTCTCTGATCTTTGTTTTCCTAACCACTCTACTCATGTGTGTGGTTTAGACAAACCCGCCTTAAGTTAGTGCAATACATTAGTTCTCTTCCAGTGAGGAAAGTAGCTACCAGTATATAAAAACAAAATCAAAAACTGTACAGTGCATGCTAGTGCCAGGGTAAAATCTCCACATATAGTCATTTTCCCAAATTAAAACAAATCACAAGCCAAACTATAACTATTCCTGCCACAAGTAGAATATCCACAAAAACTATTACCAATATACCTATTATTAATGCTTTGTCCATTTACCCTGTATTTCTTTTAAAACTTCATTCACACCTTGGTTTCATATTTCACTGCCATTTGTCTGAAGACTTTCTTCTTATATCGTGCCAACTCATCCAGTCTAAAACTATCTCTACTTCAATAAATATGAGTCACAAATTTACCATCTTGTTCTACTACTATTGTTCTCAAGGGTGGTTGGGATGCTTTGTATGTGTTTCCTTTAACCCTCATATTGATTCCCAAGTATGAACCTTTCATTTGTCTAAACAATAACCTAGCCTGTGTGAAAAGCAAGACTCTTTGTTTCGGCAGTTCTATAGCATTTTCAACCAAATTTTTCAATTTGTTTCAGCACTCAATCATGCAGCTTCATAACATTATTATAGTTTCCTCTATATATGTTTGCTATAATAGAAAGTTTACATATAAGAACCTATCTAAATATCATATTTTAATAATATGATTTTTACTTTCATACATGTATATATTCAATAAATATTCCGATTACAGTTTACTAACACTTATTTAATAGTTTAAGGTATCAATCCTCGTCATTTCATTGAAGTAGTGCCTTATTCCAAGGCCCAGAAAGCTTGTTTCGGCATTTACATAGACTTAACATGGGACTTGTTTCAGCACTTAAATATGCAGCTTCAATGATGATGCTACATGACATCAGCACAGCTCCATGTGCATACTGTGTTTAGACCCTAACACACAGTTACCTTCATGGAGAGCTGGCTCCTGTAGGTGGGATCCTAACTACATCAACCTGTGTTACATGCGAATTTTGCGTAGTAGTGGTCTCTTCAGTTGGGAGTCTGTTTTTTTAACAACACAGTCTGTATAAAACAACTATTATGAGAAGTCCTACTACAACTCCTACAATCCAGTAGATAAAATCAAATTCCCCTTTTGCCATCTTATGAATTAACATATGGAGAAATGTACCCGTAAAATTTCCCATAGGACAACATATGTCTCAAATATGTATGTGACAACTGTCCTTGGTGGCATGAAACTCTCGTTTGATGTAGGGCGTTCATATATATTCTTTGGGTTGATTCAAAGGTAATCCACCCTTTATCAAAAGCTTCCCTTGCCCTCTGATTCATGTTATCATTCAACACATATATGTTATAAGCTTCTTGCCACCTTGAAGGGGCTCCAGCTTGGAGGTTACCCAGCTCTAAAGGAGTTACCTCTATTACTTGATTTCCTGCATCTTTGTCATATAACAGAAAATTTCTTACAGGAGGTCCTACTGTAATTTGAGGGCCTCTTGCTACTGTAGGAGTCCTTGGTCTAGGTGGGGGAAAATGATGTTCTCCCACCAAGGATATGGGTTGATTATTTTGTGAAGTAGCTAGATTTGTATTAGAAGAACTGGTGGCTATTGTATAGGCAACCTGTGCAGTGGTAGTAATTATGGTCCCTGCACATACCTCTGTAGTCTCCTCCATAGGTAAACTGCCTCTCTAAATTGTTCTTTATCCAACAGTCCCAGTTCTTGCCATCCATCTACTGCTGACCTAAACCTACTGAGTTTTCATCTTAGAGGTATTATACATTGTTCCTCATAGGCTTCAAAGTCTTCTTCTTCCAGCTGATTAGCTTTCAGAAGGCAGATATAATATCTTCTCTCTACTTCACTATAAAGCTTAACATATGATCTATCCACCCTAACTTTGGTTATGTAATTATGATTCCTAATGCTTTTCAGTTGTAGGTTTACCCCTGACTCTGGTTTTGGCTTTGTACTTTGCTTCATAATAATGTATTCTTACTGCTTCTGGGGAGAAAGGATTCTGTTTGTAAAGCCTTTGTTTCTTCACTAAAACTATGTGCAAGCAGGTGCGAGGTCTTTTAGTTGCGGTAGGACGGTGTAATACTCAGGTACGGCTGAGCCTAATCTATGTCTCGGGCAACCTCCTAGACCTCCGGTACCTAGGATCCCTCTGAGGAAGGTCTTACATTCGGTCACACATAAGCAAGATGCACGTATAGTTGATAAGGTTTATTGGTGAATGTTACAATCTTCTAAGCTGCTCTCAGTATTCAAGCCTGATACATTGAGTGGTGTGTTAACCTTGTTCAATGACCACAACTTGTCATACTCTCAAACTAGTCCAGAAGAAGTCTTATTCTAACGCTGACGCGTGTGTATCAGCTTAAGTACTTAGGGTACCTTAAGCTGATTGGCTCTGGCTACAACTGATGCCATTGGTCGCCCATCCGGTGAGATCCTTGTGGGGCTCTCAACCTAGATGTGCAAGATGTGTATGCGAATGGCTGCACCGTAAATGGGACGGTGCATCCCTCCCATACCCAGGGGTGAAGGGGGGACTTCAATACTTATAAGTATTGAAGTAATTAGTTGTTTTGGAGCCAGAGAATACACATCTTGAAACCTTAACCTACTTTGATCAGTGGGGAAGCTTGGGTCCACTGATGTCAATTCTAATGCTGCTTTACATGGGGAAACAATACTCGCTTTGTGAGATCTAGTTTGCTACTTTAAGTGTATTCTCAATTTTGAGATTTAGAGAGAGCTCGGCAATGAAAATATATTTTGGAATGTGAAGTACAAGAGATATTATAATGTGACACGGTGTGTTAACAGCTGGGGCGACTTGGGCAACTGATCGGCTGGGTTTCCAGGCTTCCAGGTCCAATATTCCCATTGATTTCTATGCTGACTGCCGTGCTGCCTACATCTCAAGTATCCTCGTTCTGGCGACTATGCTGACTGGTCGCCAGGGTTTCCAATGTCTAAAATGAAAGGGAATATGTGTAATTTTTGTACTGGTGTGGGTTTTCTCGATCGTGCGGTCCTATTTGTGATTCTGTCTACGAGCGTTATCGTTAAACAGATTCGCCTCCTGGTGAAGGGTGCACAGGTGTTGTCAGTGTCACTGACTTCCCTCCCTTACCCGGGGGTAGGAGATCCCAAGTGGGGCCTTCTGAGAACGTGTGTACTGGGTCTGAAATATTATTAAAGAGACAGAATCACTGACAAAAGCTCGCTCGATAGCTGTATGCTCTGCTTCGTGGTCTGTAATAGAAGTGAATGGGGTACAGTGTTTTACTTCCAGTTCGCTATCTTTCAGTAGTGAACAGCTGTCCTCAAAAGAAAGAAAAAAAATAGTTGGATTAATCCTGTTCCACTTGCGTCTTTCAACACTGGAGCGGTTGAGGATGTTTGTGATGTTGTATTGGATAGTTGGTGGCGTTCTCAGTGGCGGCTTGACTGGTGGGCTTGGTGTGTGTTGATCTGAAATAAAATCTTTGGTGAATTTATCTATGTACCAGTTAAGTGTCAAAAGGTTTTTGTTCGTCGGCGGACCCGACCGGCTTCCTCGGTCGCCATATCTACAATGTGGGCGGTTGAGAATGGAAGAAAGTCTTCTTCATTTTCAGATAAAAGTTGGGGTTGTTGTTTGGTTTTCTCCTCCTTTCTACGTACAGTTGCATTCAATCGATTTGTGCCACTGCTTTTCTATGTACATGTATCTACAATCTCAATACTGTGCCTCGTACTCGTTAAACATCAACTTTCAAAGTGTACATCTATCTTAAACTGTGAATCACAACTTATGTATATATTCCAGTGAAAATGAAGAAAAATTAGATTTAACGCCGTATTGTACATGTATTTTGAAATGCAAAAGGATGCTCACCTGGTTAGTGATGGTTTCTTACACTGTTACCTGATTTTAACCGTTTGTACTGTGTGTGTATTTGGGTCGGGGGGGTGGTCTAAGAATTGGTGTGGTGGGGTGGTTGTTTGTTTTAAAGCTTGCAAAATAATTTTGGGTGTGGGGGATATGTATATGTATACTTGGGTTGAGTTTTGAAACTTTTGATTGATTTGTGGCTGAGTGGGGTAATTTTGAAATTTTGTGAATTTTGTACGCTTGCCCATAATTTTTAATTGTGAACCGCGGCTGGTAGGGGGGTGGTCCTTGAATTATTAGATTTTTAAGCCTTGTGTTTAACTTAGGGTTTGGAAAATTTATTTGGTTAAAGGGGGCATGTAAGGGAACAACCTGCTGAGAGAACATATACATTTAAAATGATGGGGAGTTAAAATTTTTGAGTTTTGTTTAGCGGCGATCTTGGCAACTGGTCGCTCAAGTCGTCGTGCGGTTTATTACTGTTTACATTGGCTTTTTTTTTTTTACTTTAATGTGGGATGGGGTACACACAATAATTTTTGTTGTGGCGACTTTTGCAGCTGGTCGTCCTAATCGCCGGATGTCCTAAAATGTGTGTTATTCTGATTTCAGAGTTGGCTCTTCCTTGTCAGGGGGCGACTGATGTGCAATGTCGCTGTAACGGAAATTAAAGTTTTAGAATGAGAGAGAGTGTTGACCAAGATGGTCCCAGTTTATTTGGGGGGTTGCGTTTGTCAACCCAGGCAAAGAGAATGGAAATGAGACCGCGCCCAGCCTCTAAGGAGAAAGAAGTGAAGAGCTAGACCAGGGAAAGAGGTGCATGTGTTAGCAAATACAGTGCAATAGAAATCGGTTAAATCGACTTACTTGTTTAGCTGAAAGGAAATTACATGGTGTTTTAACAAATACAGTTGCTGAAATCAATATCATGGTTAACAAATATCCTGGAATAAAAATGCATGTAATGATCTGGGATAGAACATATGTTTCTAGAATATAAAATACAGTTCTGGAATATTTCGAACAAAATAAAATGAACAAGTAACGTATATACACTATGTACAACTCAGTCTTGTTTTACCTGACCCAACCTTTTACCTTTACTTATCCCCTCGCTTGTCAGCCTTCTTGAGCTGTTTCTTGCTGGGGCGGTAGTCTGGGTCATCATCTTTCTTGCACTTTCCCGACCGGTCGCCTTGGTCATCATCCTCGTCATCGTCATCCTCCTCATCTCTCTTTCTCTTTGCAGCTGCTCATTGCTGCCTTTCCCACTTTCTTTTCTGCTCAAGCTGTTTACGGTGGTCCTCCTCTAGCTCCTTGGCTTTTTCGACACTTGTTGCCTCCTTCATCTTGTGCTCATTCTGGAGGTGGACCTGCAATTGTTCTACTAAAACGAAATCTTTATCACAGATCCAACATTTCCCTGTGTGCTTTTCGTTACAGTGAGTTACCTTCTCATCATTGGTCTTGGAATCTTTACCACAAGTCACACAGGCGTGACGCATGGTGTCATGGGTGTTTATGCAGTGGTCGATGAGCCAATGCCACGTAGCAAATCTCCACGCACACTCCTTGCACTGGCGCCTGTTCTCCGGGTGCTCACTGGAATGATGAATAAGCATACCAATTGATTGAAAAGTTCGTTCACATTTATCACATTCATATGACGGAATCTGGCCTTTGGCCCTGGCAAAACCTCTATCGTGAACTTTAAACAAATGATCCATCAACGTATCCCTATCTTTGAAGATATTACAACATGGCCTAACACAACATCTAAACCTAAAGACGTCCCAGTGGGCGTCCCTCTTGTGTTGGTGGAGCTCATCACTGTTGATCTTGAAGACCTTACACTGTGGTGCGTCACAGGAGTACCTGGGATGCGTGTGTACCTCTCTCCTGTGGTTGTCACGATCAGCAGCTAAAACAAACATTTTATCACCATCTTGACATTTAATGGTGCGGTGCTTTTTATTAACGTGGGACATCAATTCTGTTCTGTAACCAAAGCTAGCAGAACAGTGTACACAACCGAACTGGCAATTTTCGGCGCTAGTCGCCTGGGTCGCCGTACCTGTACCTGTACTTGTACCTGTACCTGTACCTGCACTTGCACCTGTCGTAGACTGTGGTTGAGGTGTTTGCTGCTGGGGTGGTGGGTCTTTCTTCTCTTGTTGAACGCCATGGAATTCCCTGAAATGCTTATTAAAACTGGCCCTATCCTTAACAAACTTGTGACAGTCGTCACACCAAACGTGGGTGGCATCTAAATGCTTACTGTAATCCCACGGGTACAGAAAACCTGACTTGCAAAAACCACACTGTCTAATAATTTCTTTGTGGTATGCATTGATATGACCTGACCTTGTGTAAGCGTCTTGAAAATACCTGTTGCATGCTTCACACACTACCTTATACTTCTCTGAAGCCTCCTTGTGACCTTTCTTTTCCTTTTCCTTTTCTGGCGTTCCTGGAGTGGGGGCACCTGCTGCTGCTGATGGCGGTTGAGGCGGCTGAATGCGTGGCTCGTCCAAAACAAGGTCTGGGAGCTCATCTGGGTCACCGGTCACCTGCTCCTGCTGCGTGGTGTCTTCAACCTCGCCAGTGTCCTTGGGTGCGTCCTCCGCTTGATCTCCAGGATCGTCATCTTTCTCTGAAAATGGATGAGACTTTTTCATATGTTTCCCTAATTTGCTTAACGTCCTGCAAACCTTTTTACACAACAAGCACTTGCAGTTGTCTGCATTGTGCTCGTCTAAATGTTCTAAATAATTTGGATACCCTTGTATTATCTCGTAACAGTACCTACACACAATGTTCTGAACCCACTCTGGGTGTTGCATAGTATAATGATTAATCAATACCTCCTCTGGGGCGTATTCCTCCTCACACAACTTACAAACCAATTCTTGCAAATCGATGAAAATCTCCTCATCAGGATCGGCGGCCGGGGCGTCTTTGGCGACTGGGGCAATCGGCTGCTCAGGTCGCTCCTCCTCTGCAGGTGGTGCATCTGAATGCTCATGGGCCTCAGCTTCTCGCTTGTACTCTCTGCTGCCTTTCTGCTTTTTCCCTGAAATGACTCTCTTCAAGATCGTTTTACTACAACCGAAATCATTGCTACACTGTTCAATTGAGTACCCATCCTTCTTTTTAAGCAAGTTGTTACGCATTAGCCAGTGGACCAGTGCACCTAATAGTACTGTGGGTTTGGGCTTCTGAGACAAATGTGCTGGCCTTGGCATGTGAGACTTTACTTTCAAGTCGTCAGGACTGAATGCTTTGTCAGCTGGGTCCTGAACAACTGTGATTGAAACTTGTGGGAGCTTTGCTCACTCCATGAACTTGTTGAATGCCTTAGGACTTAATTTACCAGATAATACCTTGATTTTGTTGTACAGATCCTCAAGGCTGCTAGTAGCTTTGGCGGTGGCATCCCACACATCGTCTGCGGCTGCACGAGTGGCCTCGTCCCAGTCCTCGGCATCCCCAGGCTGTGTGGCTTGTGGTGGCTTGTCAAACTCGATGGCCAGCTCCTGGTCGAAGTATCTACCATCAAGATGCTTCACTGACGCTCGCACCTCGGCTATGTTGGCATCCCTCAGATCTGTCTGGTACTGCAATGAAATTTCTTTAACCTGTTTAATAAATGTCATGTACGCTTTAGCATCCACGCTTACTAGGCAGATGAACTGATGTACCGCAGTACGATATTTGGCTTTGCAGTCAACCATCTCTTTGAACTTCGAGACACTGTGACTGAAACAAAATTTTAACCTAGATCTATTTTACCAAATTGTTTGCTTAACCTGGATCTGCCTGGCTATGCAAAAACCAGCTCAGATCAGAGTATCTGATAGTAGCAGTAATCCAGGTGATGTGTAGTCAACAATGACTAAGATGCTGTATGAAATACGCTGT
>CAWVNT010000260.1:0-17000 GCA_963930775.1 Cliona cf. orientalis
TCCCTATGTGGTAAACATGTGCAAATTCTGACCCAAATGAGAATTGCACCAATTTCCTTGCCCCACAGGGTATTTGCTGTGCAAATGTGCCACAGCTGTAACAACACTTACACCCATGCCTGTATTCAAAGTGCCACCAGTTTGCTTTTCCCTCTGTTGAAAGAAATGAACAATTTGGATTTATACACTCCCAACTTCCCTGACATGTTCCAACTTTCCTAATACCCCTCAAACCAGTTTTAGATGATGTTCTCATATAGAACCATCTTCTGTCCTGTACTTTTTTCATCAAATCTTTTGGTGAGCATTTCACTTTGAAATACTTGTTGCCATTAATGTTATGTGGCAAATATTCCACACATTTTGGAGTTATTCCTTTGAATAACTGTTCAGGGAAGACAGTTCCTGGTCTGAGATACATTTCAACTAACTGCTGACCTGACTCACCATTTATTTCTAGCTCATTGAAATCTGGAATTGCACTAGTACTGTTACCAAGAATTCTATTGATTTCAAAATCAAGAGTTTCTTGGTCTTCTACATCCCTCATTTCATCAAATACAACACTACCTGTTGGGCTGCTTGAAGAGGAGGAAGCCAAAGGTGTTTGATTAATGTTATTTTCCTCTTCAGTTGGGTTATTTCCTGAAGGAAAATTTCTACTTCTTAAGTTTGTTGTAGGATCAATTTTTGTCACTGAATTATAATGGTTTGCACCAGTGTATGTTGCAGGTACTCCCTGTGGAGAACAAAATTCCAGCATAACATCCATTGTAGGATTATCACTTTCTATGATTTGACATTGGATGTTTCCTGCAGGGCTCCTTCTGTAAATTTTGAGCCTAATATTCAAAGCATCTGCTGTTGCTTTGATCAATACATCAACAACATCCAGTGTGAAGGCAGCATCATTGAAAAAATTGGTTGCCTCATAAACAAGCCTATCTGCACTATCCTCATGGTATTGTATGTACCTGTTGTGATTCTGAATCAGATGTTCAGTAACTTTCTCTTTCAGCCTTGAAAAAGACATCACATATCTGTGGTCTAGGAATAGACTTTTAAGAATAGCATTGGGAAAACAGTAACCATCTCCCTTAATGTAGTTTACCCTGAGCCCATTATCTGGACAGTACTTTGACCTAAATGTAGCCCACTTTTCACTTATAATTCCAGGAAAGGACCTGAAAGAAGAAGAAGTTATGGAATCGCACGAGAATCACACAAAAACAGAAAATGGTATCTTCTTTCTTCAGGACATCCATCCAATGGCTGAGAATAGCATGTGTAATGGCCGAGAATCGCATCACTGTGTATGGCTGAGAATCGCATCATTGTGTATGGCCGAGAATCGCATCTATGTGTATGGCCGATAATCGCATCATTGTGTATGGCCGAGAATCGCATCAATGTGTATGGCCGAGAATCGCATCATTGTGTATGGCTGAGGATCGCATCCGTGTGTATGGCCGAGAATCGCATCAATAATTACCTACCTGTGAAATTCTTGGGTTTGATTTGAGTTACTGTTTCGTGTGGAATCGCACCATTTACGACATAGACACTTAAGGAAGAAGTCCTTAAATAATTGACACTTGAGGAACAAGCCTCAAAGGAATTTTATTGTTTGTTTTGAATATTTATGATATTCCAGAATTGTGCCCAGTGTAATTTTTCGATTGAGAATCGCACGGATTAAGATGCACTTCAGGAAAGTGTATTAGAAAACGAGAATCGGACAGATTTCGCTGGAATCGCACATATTTACGAATAGAAGGGCCTGAAAGGCAGATTTGATGATAGAAGCATCAAAATAATTTTTGTTCTTTCATTATAATAATGATATTTTAAAACAGGAATCTCATTGGTTTAGTGTTAGAAAGGCCTAAAAAGGACACTTGAGGAAATGAGCCTTATAAGAATTTTACTTGTGATATTCTTGAAATAATTTTTTGTGTGCCAAATGCTTAAATGTGGGAAATAGTGTGCAGAAAAGATAAAGAAATTGAGGACAAAAATTCTATTCAATAATGTGTAAAAAAAAACAAGAATCACACAGATTGAGCTCAGGTTTTACAAATCTAACCTTCAAAGAATATTTGTTTTTAAAGTAAGAAAAATTATTTTGTTTTTAACTACTGTGTGATTCTTGTGAAATATATTTCTGAGAACCATATGTATTTACAAGGTAGATAAACTGGTCAATGGTGCTAAATTGCCCAAAAGTGAAACATTTATTGTTCAGAATTTGTTAATTCTGGAACTACTTTTGATTGATGTAAATATTTTTTAGAGGCAGAGAAAAAGATGACATTTTTGAGAATCACACACAATTTGAAATGATGTAAATATTCTTTAGTGGCAGAGAAAAGATTACATTTTTGAGAATCACACACAATTTGAAATGATGTAAATATTCTTTAGTGGCAGAGAAAAGATAACATTCTTGAGAATCACATAGATTTTTTAATTTCCAATTTGACAAGTGATATGGGGAAATTACTTAGTCCAAGTAGGATTAAATTAAAAATATGTGATTCTCAATATATTTAAATATAAATTAAATGTACTACTTACATTCCATTTCCAAGTGTGCCAGATTGTGATGCCTGATTCTGGGGTGATGCAGAAGGTTGTGAACTGTTGTGAGGTTCATATGGGATTGGTTGGTCCTGGCTGTTCATGGCTGCTGGTGATTGTGAATTGTCAGGAATTTGTTCCCCATTGTCAGGAATTGCATTTGAATTTTCTGAACACCTGTTAATATTTTTTATATTCTAAAAAATATTTTTGGGGGAAAATGGTAATGTTGTTGTAAATATTTAGGAAGTATTTATTTATTTATTTATTTAAAAAAAACTTACATGTTATATTCAGAAGTACTAGCAGGTGTTTCATTGCCTGCAGGAGTGGTTACCCTCATCCTTTTGGGGGGAACTGGATATGTAATGTTGGGCAATTCTTCATTTTCATCCTGTTCATGTTCAGATGAATGGGATGGAGAGGGAAGAGAGTCCAATTCATCTGAAAATTTTACAAGTGGGACTCTTTTTAGAAATATACTAATTTATGGATGTTGAATTACATAAATAATTGTCAAGAAAAATGTGAGATTCTTGTTACCTGATGTGCAGCTTTTTATGCTAAATACTTCATCAAATTCCAGATATGGGTCAGGACCAAAATCATCTGGCATATCATACAGTAGTGTTGCATCACTGTCACTGTCACTTGACACTTGTATTACCTCAAAATCATCAATTTCTGAAGGTATTGGAGAGCTGGTAATCTCAATAGGTGAAAAATTTCCAGGTTGTAAATTGTCAGAATGTGTGTGATTCTCTGTTGCAGTATGCTCAGTATGCTCAGTATTTAGATCCTCACTGCCCACATTTTGATCTATTCTAGTATATGGTGACTCTGCATTAGATTGTACTGTTGGCTGAACAACTGCAACTTTTTTTATTCTTTCTGTATTGAATGATATTTCTGATCCAATATTTACAAATTCTTTCTGATCACTAGAGTCCAAATTTTGCCCAAAATGTCCAATTTCAGATTCTTCTTCACTACTGCTGTCACTGTAGTCTACTAATTTAGGTTCTCCCATTTTTGAGATGTTATATAATAGTCCAGAAATTTAAAAAATATGTAATGTTAAACTGTGTGTGGAGTTCAGTGGGAGTTCAGTGGAAATATGTAAATGAGTAGAGGGAAAAAAGAGAGGGAAAAAATGGAGGGAAATTAATTGGGTCACATGAATATTCATTTTTTTTCTATGAGATTCCTAAGAAACTTGAAAGATGAATAGAAGTATTACTTTTTATGTGCATATGTCATTTTATATTTTTATAAGGTCCATATTTGGATATGCAAGAACATTTTGTAAAAAAATAAAGTTGATTTTAACTTAATTTGGTGATTTCTCTTATTGAATCCGAGAATCGCATAAGTTTCGAGAATCACGTGCAAATTGGGTGAGATGTAATGGTTAAATGTTCAAGAATCGTACTTTTCCTATTTTTTTGTGAGATTCTATAAATTATTTGGAATCGCATTGATGAAATTTTTACCGAGAATCGCACTGCCGAAATTTTTGCAGAATCGCGTGCTTTCCGGAGAATCGTACGCAAAACGGAGAATCGTACTCAGGAATCGCGTTGTATTGTGACATCACAGCAGCCATTTGCAAAATGAGACAAAATTCATGTTTTGAAGTATTTTATTGAAATAATTCAAGAAGAAATGAATGAATGACATAAGTATACAGGTTTTTATTAAATAAAAAAGGTAAATTTTGTAGACTCTATACACAATACAGTGAAATGTACTCTGAACTCTAAACATCGATGACGTCTATTTTGACACTTAGCTATGACCAGTGAAAACCAATGATTAAGAAATGGCAATCGAAATCGAAGGCTACCACTGGAATTGCATGGCTCTCCCCACTCAAGTTCTTGATCCACTACTGGTGCGTATTCTAGATCTTGTGCAAAAAAATACTTCTGTGAAGCTAAAATATTTAGTCCAGTCCACCATTGTTACCGACCGCGTACGTAGTACGAGGGAAGGTTATGTTTTGACACGTGTCTGTCCATCCATCTGTCTGTCCACAGGGGGGGAGGGGGTACCCCAGCCAGGTCCAGCCGGGGGGGGGGGGGGGTACTCCCCTGTACAGGGCAACAGATGGAGTACTTGATACGCCGCGGTCGATATGCCTCTTGCGTTCAGGCAGGAGGACTTTCTTGTTTTACATACTAATGAACGTCTCATACCACCAAATAACTCCTCTACTCCATGCGTCACAATGTGGCTGAAAAATGAAAGTTCAATACATACTGAGGACTAACCGGGTACAGAAATACGGCTGCTTGATCACTGCCGTTTTCATTCTCCGCTACGCAAGTGTAAACGCCCATGTTGTTCATCCAGTTTATTCTTCGTATCAGCAAATCACCATTGTCAAGTAGCTACAAATTGTAAAAAAAATAATGGTCTTTGAAGATTTCTTAAAAATGTTATGTTGGTAAAATTTATGATCAATGCGTCTGTTGAGAGAGCGACTAAAATCATCTGTTTTTGGAAACGTCTCATTGTTCATGCTGCCTTTTCACATTTGGTCTTTTTAATAATGGGTGTCTCTCGGAGGTTGGCCACAAGAGTAACTGCGTGAATTTGCGTGCAAACAGTAAATGGGGACAATTTGTCAAAAATAGAAGTGAAACAGCCTGTTTCCTAAAAGGAAGGACTTTTTCTGGTTCAGACTGATAACGAAAAGAAAAACCCACTGTATTTGGGAAGAAAACTTAGGAAGAAGTGGAGTGCAATCAAAATAGATATTTACAGAGTACTGCTTTTGCTCGTTTGTAATGACATTTCCCCTCTGATCAAGCCATTTAGTTGTTGTAGATGGGCTCCCGTCTGCCCTGCAGAACAACTGTACATCAGCTCCTTCAAACTCCACTCTCTGTCCTGTCCACATGTAAATACGCGCCGGTGTACCTGTCAACAAATGCGATACAATAGCATAATGTTGTCTTTACTGACCACACATGAGCTCTATCCGTTTGGACGGAAACATTATCCTCCAAGGATTACAAAATACCCGAAAACACGTAACTTTTTGTGACGTTTGGAAAATAAGCCAAATAGACTTGGTGCCACTAAGTGAGTTGCCATTCGGTAAACATCTAAATAAATTTATTTGGATGTTATACAACAGAAATAAGACGCAACAACAAAGTAGAAAACAACGAGTATCGTATTTTCCTCGTATCATCGGGTAGATATTACAAATTGTATTTTGCACGAAATCTTGTGGAACTAAATAATTGAAATGAGTAAGGCTTCGGAATATCTCATAAAGGGTAATAAGTGCTAGCTGAATCATATTATTAGATGTAATGGATTTACTTTTTGTGAGTCAGAATCAATCAGAAGTGGAGTTCGTAAATGATTCATTGCATTCCAGACTTCCGTCATGTTGCTCAACAACGTAATAACTAGAAATTCTTGCATTAGAAAGATCTTGTTCAGAGTCAATTTATCGGGAATCGCATTTCTCGTTGTTTACAGAGATTGTATTTCTGGAAACATTAACTTACCACCCCCAATTCTCTTTATTATGCAATTGGTATCAAGATCTTCCGTTACTGACGTGTAATCTGCAAAAGAAAACTACATTTAGAAGATTTTAATAAATAGTAAGACAAAAATCCACGTGTGAAACAAACTTCAAATACGTTATTTGTGTAATCTCGTTTTCTTTCGACGTTCGAAAACTTAGAAAAATGGATTGTCAGCCACGCCACTTGAACCATGCATTTCTGAAAATCATTGTCAAACCAGGTGACCCACTGTGAGGGAAAAGACGGTTATTTTTGTATTTTCATCTTTTCATATCACAAATTAGTTATTAAATTTATAATAGACAAACAAGAAAGTCCTCCTGCGTGACCACAAGAGGCATACCACCCACGGTGTAGCATGTTGGGGGGGGGACAGCCCCTGTCCAGTATTAGGGGTACCCCCTGGATAGGACCAGTGACAGGACTAGGGGGTACTTTCCCCCCGTGAATGGACAGACACGTATAAAAAACATTACCTTCCTGTAGTACTACATACGTGGGTGGTAATAGTCAAAGCAGTTGTTGATAACTGCTGATACCCTCACCGGGATTTTGAACTTGAAACGTGGCTACTCAAGTTTCAAAGCAAGAGTTGATCTTGCATCACCCGTGTACTTCTTATTAAACTCATGGGTAAATGTTTTTAACATTTTAAATAATAAGTCAGTAACTTCAATACCTGTGCGTTGTATTTGTCTAACTGATATTCCATATTTAGAATTAATGGTTTGTCATTCGATTTTAGTTAATTGCAATAGTGTGTGTCATGCATAATTAAAGCCCCGTACTGGAAAAGTAAACTGTGTAAAACTGTACATCTCGTAATTTTACAGCATAAGTTACAATGCCAATTACCCGAAGAGGAATAAAGTCAATTACTCTCATCAGTAGTATTTTCTTTCTGATTGAACGTTTTTATTGCAGATACACACACAATAATTGATTTAATCTAAATTTAGTCGCTCACAGATATTTTAGCTGAATGGCAGGGATTGATAGACCTTTTATCTCACTAGTATAATATGAATTATTAACAAATGTCATTATCAGAAATAAGGTAGACCATTTAAATCATCCGACTGCTGTGATTGTCCTTGATCACAAAAGATAACGTCTGACATTCATATTGGCCCTGGATGGGATAAATGATTCTGATTTGTGTTCTACCGTCCGCGTGTCTCCTATGACTTTTTTGAAATTGTGTTACTAAAATAGTCCTATGAGGTCGAGATTGTAATATTTCAATTGTATGAAAATGTCAAAGGTAAACGATGATTTATTTAGCAGTGCAGTCAAATTGTAATGAAACTGAGTCGTTTAGCGTGAAGGGACCAATTGAAATCAGAACTTTAGTCAGTAAATCGGGCATCCTTTCGCTCAGTGGTATTTCAGTAATGCTTGAATAAGACCTTTGAAAGCAACTCTGTTAACTTTTCATATGAAAGTTTTGAAACCAACCCAAGTTGCTAATTAATTAGGTCTATTTTTATCAATATTTTGTAGCTTAACTGAATCCTTTGAATTCAGAGTCAAGTTAGAAAGTAAAACTTTGCAGGGTAATTACATTGGAACCCTTACCTATTGAAACAGTTGTTGTGGTGGATATTCTTTTGAATGGCGTTTCTGCTACGCATGTGTACTCTCCAACATTCTTGGGAGATAAGCAGTCAATGAACAGTCTAGATTTCGTTGATCCGATACGTAAAGTTTCCACTTCAACGTTGTGCCTCGTGTTTTCAAATGTTGCCTCGTCGTCGGAAACCCTTGGTCGTGCTCCCTGTATGTTGTTCAAATTAAAGTCTTTTGTGAAGAGTGACTAGTTTCAAATTTACAATATATTCTGTTTTAATAATTTGACGCCACATCTTTATAACCAGCCGCACCTGTGACCGTAACTTTAACAATTTGACTTACAGCGTTCATCGCTGTCAAATCGGTATCACGAAAAGGGGTGCCTCTGAGCGCATTACAAGCTTGCAATACTATGAATTGACCAGGAGATGTATTCTTACGGTACTTACAAGCGGAATCCCGTAAATCAATTAAATTTTATTCTTTTTAAAAAATTAAAACAATTTGATAGTTAAAAAGAGGGAAAAAGAAATGTATTAAATAAAGAAAAGTTGTGTCTGGTTGGAAAGAAGTTTTCCATCACTTCACGGTGGTTACTGTTCCTGACACGAACGGTTCACGTCATTAAAGTCTACGTAATATCCTCTGCTTGGGATACTGAGTTTGACACATTTGGATTGACTACTCAACAAAACACAAAGGAAAATAGCTATCTTCTCACAGGATGCAGATCTTAGGTAATGGGAAAATGGTTCTCCAGGAGTCTGTAAAACTAACACCTGTTGATAGAGGAAAGTGGTCCTTTTATGGAAAGTTTTGAAGTATTACGGCCTGGGTGGGCCGTCTCTACACTACTTAGTTATATGCCGAGAGGCCTTTTTCTATTAAGGCAGCGCACCTATTAGGAAATGGGAGATGGACAATACATAGTCCATGTCTCCTGTCCCATTGAGTTTGATAGGATTACTAATAGGTTCACACCATAGGAATCTGATGTTATTTAAAGTTTATCTTGTGTGATAAAGCTGTATTTTTAGAGCTCAATCTGTACATCAGTGGGAGCGAAGCCATTAGTGGAGAATCTCAGTAAAGAAAACGAGATAATTTTGCACCATAAGTTTTCTTTCCTAAAAATCAATTTTTTATGATGCTGTTTTTTTTGTGACGGGTTTCTCAAGGAGCCTTTAACGCGATTCAAAGATTGCTAAAAATTAAGTGTCATTGTGACTGTCTCTTTTCCCCGTAAAGTAAATTCAGTGGTAGATCCAGGATTTCCCAGAAGAGGGAAGCCAACCATTGAGGTGGGGGTGCCAACCTATTATTTTGCCCAATTTCCCCCAAAAACTGCATGAAAATGAAAAATTTGAACTCATCAGGGGCGTCCCTGGCAACCCCCTTGGATCCGCCAATGGCAATGTGTGTCAGTGAAACATAATTTTTAGGAATAAATCAAGATCTTTAAAGTTTATCGTACCGCGAACGCTGTACGATATAATTTTAATCCAAAGGAGATTATTTGGATGAAAAAATTAGGTTAGCAAAGATAAAACCAGTCACGATAAAATTGTTTCAACTTTGAATCATTTTGAGTATTAGGTTCAATGCCAAAAGTAATATTTCCTGAATGATGGTATGGGTTTTTTTTTTATATCGCATACTTTCATAAGACCAATCGTTTTGTGATAGATATTCTGCACGTGTTTAGCTGTAATGTACATTTTACCGTCCTCGTGACAGGACCAGTTAAGGACGGAAAAAGGTTCAGTGAACAAGTTGCTAACCTGAATAATCCTTTCTCCGTTGTAAAGCCAGTGTATTGTTGGGGACGGTGATCCTCTAGCTTCACAGTCTAACGTCAATGTCTCGCCAAACGAACCGACTGTTTCTTCTTCGGGTCTCTCCTGTTTGAAGAACAATTTTTGCTCTTCGGCTGAATGGAAAGAAAAGAAAGTCACAGCCATTAGTATGGTCGTTTTGAAGAAAGTTTCTGTTGACCAAGATGCTAGGTGGCACATATTTGTTGATTTCACAATTGTTGAAATCATTTTCTTTGCAAAAAACTTCAAATGGCACAGGATCCTCTTTCTTCGTTCGCTTGTTCGCAGCTTATTGTCTCTCAGAGCAAATTCCCTCGATTCATCATTTCAAGTAATTAATTAAGGCGGATCATTTCGTGGTGATATCAGGACACTTCTTTCGTTAAATGTAGAAATATGAGCAAATATTGCCAAAATGTCTCTGCAAGATTAATGATGTGGAATATCAAAGTTTGATGAAAGTTTATCCTTTTCTGCTGTCTTCTGGATCCTATAGACCACTGGTATCCTGAGTAGTAGGTGTGAGGAGTAGAACCGTGCAGCTTAAACTGCCCACTTTGTTCATTAATATTCATTCACTTGTTTGCGTTATTGGCCAGCGGATGCTTCACATAACGCCTTTCATAGCAGTGCGCCGATTCGTAAATGGCAGTATTGCTTTGAAATACTGATTTGGTTGAAGGTGAAATAAAGTCATGAACGCGCAAGGGTGTCCCACAGAAAGGGATAACTATTCTGGGGAAAGGGGGGACACCCATATCAGACTTTGACAGAAGTTGCATGATCCTTGCAATATTGACTGCTGCACAAATATTTTTATATCTTTGTCTGACCAACTAATAGACATAACGAGGGTTAAAGCTTATGTTTTCCAAATATATGGTGAGACTCCAAGGTTACCAATTATTTGACATTACAGCTATCAACTGCCATTGAAGGTGTCGCATTAGGCTTTCGTCTTTCATACAGTCGCCTCTGATTTGTAGTAAAGAGCTTGCATTGTAAATTCGTTTATTCTGTCACCTTAGTGATAGTTTGCCTCATATAGTAATTTACTGCTAATTTTTTAAAACTATTTTATGTTCATGGTTGTATTCAATTCAAAAGACTTCCTGATTGCCCTGACCTTTTCGTGTTAGCGCAGTAATACACATGACAAAAGCCAGATTTGACCTGAATCGTGGAGACAGACAATACACGAAAATGAACACATACACTCAATTGCATCCTAAATGTGTATTGTTGTTAATGAGTAACTGACTCAGGCCCTAAAATACTATTGCTGTGAGAAGCACGAGGGTGTAACTTGATAAACATTTAATTTGATGGACTATATCATTTTGGTTCTGGATGGAACCACGTATTGTGATCTATTTTTCACATCTCAATTAGCTGTTTAGCCTTCGAGGAGATTTTGGACAAAAGTTTAAATACTTTACAGTGTGGGCGATGTGGACATTGCTGAATTTGTGAATAACAGAACTAAATTAATCTAATTCCGATATTTTGAAACATTGAATGGCAGCAACTGGGCAGTGACATTTGGACACACTCTAATAAATCACGTTTCACTGGTTTCTGTTTGTCAAGAAAATCTTGTACCGAAGTCGTTCACCCAGTGTATCGTCATAATCGACTTGGCTAGATCACAGCAATGCCATGATCTGACATGTACCTTTTAAACCAAAGTACATATTGTCTATACAAAGGACTGTCAAGGAAAAATATACTAATATACTTGGTCTGAAGTGGACGCAAATATTCGTAGTTCAGCTCTAAATAAGGGCTTGGTACATTTAATAAACACTAATAAACTTGGCGGCCTTCAAGTTGTCGAGATGATGCAATGTTTGTGAGCAAACAAGACAAGCAAAAAAATCCCAAAAGAAGCAGGCACAAACAAGATGAATTTGTCTAACGCAATATGGACTTGACTTTGTAATTAAGATACAGACTTGAGCAAAAATGGTGAGAACATTGATAAATTGAACCTTGATGCCTAGATTTGAATTTTGGACAAAATCTGAAACCATAACTTCAGCTGGTGTTTACTTGTGGTTACTTTACTGGTGCTATCTTGTTAAGCACAGTTTTTAACTACAGTTGAAAACTAAGTCAGGTAAAGTGTTACGTGATGAATTTGCCTATGTTATAGTTTTTCTGAATTTATCTCTGTCCCACAAAGATTCTGGTGCTATACTTACACATAAACGAAGGAAGCAGTTGTAAGTTGTGCCTCTTCTGGACCATCTGAAAATATAAGGAAAAACATATTCAATTTAAATAAGTTTAAAAATAAAATTAGCTTAATCTGCTAGTTGTTTACATTTATGTTTACAGTAAATGGTTTAACCATTTAAATAATTAGGTGCAGTTATTGCCTATGAAGTGATTGACAGTCCAGACTTAATGAGACAGCCCGACTAAATGTTGTAAAGCGAACAGTTCATGACGAAATTACACTACAATTAATGGACTGATCCGTGAGCCATAAGCCATACACTCGATTAACTGAAGCTAAAAATAGCCAAAATATTCATGCACCATTGCATCATTCTGCAAATATTATTATTGTGCGACAATCAGAAAATTTATGACCAGCAAAATTGATTTGTTCAAAGGTAAATTTCTGATTCCACCCTCATAATCCGGTTAGGAAATAAGTTAAGGTGAATACAATTGAGTCGTTTAAAAATAAGGTTTATCCACAAAGATTTACAAGGAAAGTAGTTCATTTTTACAACTTTTAGCGCTTGTTGACTTGTGATTGACTTTTGAGAAAAAAATTCAACAATGCTCGAATGTTCGTGGAGGCTGCGGCGGAAATTGAAATGCGTGAGATACAATGAACCTGTCTTGTTCCGCAGATTCAAGAGTGTGTCATTATTTTCTGTGACAATTAATTCTCTCATTTATCAGTACTGGTAGATATTGTTATTCTTGAGCAACACATCAAAAAAAAAACAAACAAACAAACAGAAACAACAGCAGCACATGAACGCCACTCAAGGGTCATCGCGCAACTGCAACTCGAGCAGATAAGGTATAAAACTTTGGTTCAAATAAGTGTTTAGATGTAGTGTACAATACAAATAGATATTTACAACAAAATTAAATTGTAATAATTTTTCACGCAACCCTGTGAGGGTTTATTGCACACTGGTTTAGTATAAACATTTTGTCAGTGGACTTTCCAAGCATCGTGTATAAAATTTGCAGTTAGAAATCTTTATTCATTGACAGTGCTAAGTTTTCATTTGTAATTTTAATTGCAAAGTTGTTTTTTCACTTATAATATGACTTGAAATTAAATGGAAAGTGTTCTTCATTTTCTATCTAAGTTCTCATCTGAGTTTTAAAAAATTCTTTTTTCATATGTTTCGTTTAAAAAGTGACCAGCTTTAATTCTTAAAGGTAATATGCTGAGTCTAAATTGTGCAAATATGCTTCTTTTACATTTGTTCATTTTCACATTTGTCAGCTCTACATTTGCTTTTGAATTGCACGTGTTCTCAATTTGTTTTTCTGACCACCTTGTTCAGTCATTTACTGTTTTAATTTGGATTGCGCTTTCTTCACGTTTATGAGAGAGTTGACTTTGTCCAAGTACAGTAGAGAACAGAAACAACTTTTTAAAGTTTTAATCGCCAAAACTTTTTATTTTACATATTAATGCCCCCAAGTACAAGAGTTTTGAAAACTGTCTATTTAGTGCAAGGACTTTGATAAAGTTCTTCTCTAAGAGAAAGAAACCGATATTGTTACGGGTGATTGAAGTCAGTGCAGCAATTGAAAGGTTTCGTGGTGAGAGCAACAGCTCCACGTGAAGACGCACATCTTGATTCTCCACTATGTTCCGTTTTCATCCAGAGCTGTTCTCACATTTACCACAAAAAATTGTCCAATTTATGAGTTTCACCTGTCCTTGTGCCATGACATGACTTTACCCTGGGGACTACGATTCAGTAAAGGATTTTCAAAAAAAGTATTGAAACACATATTTACATTTACCTTAGCTATGAAGTCAGATACAAGTCAGATACAAAAGTCAAAACTGAAAAAATACTGTACTTGTTTTGTTCTGGTATGTCATGAAATGTGAAAATGGCAAAGACAGACATAAACAAACGTTTGCTCTGAAATAAGTGATGGTATTCTGGTAAGTAGGCGAACGAAATGGAATTAGCCTAATATGGCTGTCTGCTCGAGAAACTTTGACATTTGTTTCAACCGCTTCAAACTTTTAATCAATAACGACATTCACGACTTTTAAATTCAATTAAACTATCGTATGATCCCGGCATCCTACCTCTATTACATGCATGAAGGGAAAACGACTGGCTGCCATGCTGGCTGCCAAGAGGTCAGCAGGTGTTGCACCAGAGGTGAATCTTAGGAATTCATTGCACACAGGTGACAAAGCATGCAAGTGAGGGATCCACCCTGGCTTTGAAACCCAGGGGAGATGTCACCAGAAGTCCAAAACAGGGGTATCAGTGGCCCCACAAAAAGAACTATCGTATGACTTATGATGTAAATGCATTTGCCTGGCGTACAGAATTGTAGGCTATCACGGATTTGGAAAAGTGGAGGCTAGAGAAAATAGTTTTATCATATTGAAATCAATTTATGAACTTTAGTTTTCCTAGACTTTAAATTTGTCGATGTCACTTAAGCACAAATTACAAAAGAGAGCTTGCTAATCGCTATCGAACATTTTTTGAGCCCTTGCTAGTACAGTTCACATTATTATTCTGGCTGACCTACAACAAACTTAGAGAAGAATCTTTTAATGATATCGGTTTGCTTTCAAGACTTTAAAATGCTTGAAGAATCAAGTTGATCCATTTAAGTACCAACTCAGGAACTTATGCAATCTGAAAATCGGTGGATTTTGCTTTCAGTGACATTTACTTTACAAAAGTTAACACAACTTCTGGGTCGCTATTAATACAATAGAATTGTTTTGTCAGAGCCTTTGTTACTCCTTTTTATTCAACTGACAAGTTTAGACTAGTGGTTAAACCACACTGTCTAATGTTTAGTCTACAAGGGAATACATTAAACGATAATGGGAAAATGGCAGTGCCAACAACAAGAGTTAATGTAATTAATTAGTCACGATCCATATGAGAGCTGGAAATAAACTGATTTTTTTGTCAAATTGTAGCAGTATATTTGAAGACTGCAATCAATGATAGGGAGATAGGAAGCCTGTATCCATTCTCAATTTATCGTGTCTCCAAAACGTCCATTGTGAGAGATTTTGGCATGTGGGGAATTTCGTGAAAGTCTCTTTAGGAAATCATGCTGGTTTTTTTTCAATTTTCTTCATAGACTGCTAAATCACGCACATTTCCCAAACTAGGTATGATTTATGAGATTTCATCATCAGAAAGGAGTGAATTATTGTTACAAAACCGCGAAAGTATCGAGACTATTGACAAATTGAAAAAAGAAGCGACTTTGCGGTTGCGCTCATTACTGATGAGAATGTGATTTATGAAACCAGGAGAACGTCACTCTGAAAGTTAAATGGGATCGGTGCGAAGCATACGTAAGATTTCATGGATATTGCATTGTCGAGAATCCGAGATTACAAGCCATGATTAATTAGAATGTACCTGATGTCCTGTGTGGACTTATTTAGACTAAAATTGCTGTTAGTTATGGAATGGTTAGAATTGAAACATAAGGAAATGGGCCAGCTCTCATGTTTCATTCACGTACAGATAAGCAGTTCAGAATTTTCTTTCTCAAACAAGGTTCGCAATGGGAACAGAATTAAACTAGTTTTCAATACAAAATCTGCGTGCTTTTCGTGAGATGACAGTTCAGATTTTGTGTCAAACATCAAATGGTTACATCTATTTTCTTTGTATGGTTACTTTTGACTTTTGGCTCAAAGCGTTCAAATCATTCTTAATGTAACTTTACGTTTGATAAAATTTCTTCTAACAGTCACGATGTATTAAGCAAATCTTGGCTGCCATATTATTCACGACCATGCTTTCATTATTACTGTTTCATTGAGTCAACATTTGTACCTGTCCTGTTTGAGTAGTACAAACCTATAGAATATTTCATACTTCCGAAACAAATGGGGTTCAAAAGGTGCACTAAATAAGAGATTTATGGTATGTAGTGTATTGTCGCTAATCACTTCCCATAATTGAGAGGAGGTGTAGAGATCATCATTCAGTCTTTATGTCAATTTTACCATGGTCGTCGACCCACATTTTTCTCTCCAAATAGGGAAAAGGTTAATAGATCTATTGGCTGATTGCCATCTGTCATCGTTAACAAGGCCTCATAGAGATATACTAGTTCCTATAGTGAAATAGGAAACGACATTGGAAGCAGTCATTTGTGTATATTTCTATGTCCTACCTTTTACCCTTTTGTACATTTATATTGACATTTGGAATCTAACAGAAACTTTGTTTCAAGGAAGTCAGTTAGGTGCACTGTAAGTGTGTTTATACTGGCAGCTATCACAATGACTAAACAATATTTAAAATGCTCCAATGATACTTTTGGCAGGATGTCGAGGAGAATGAAGTCGATCGTTTATCTTATACCAATATTGAATATTAGAACTTTATATCTTTTGATACTACATTCCGACTTCCAATGGAGTGGCTCTTATCAAAAATGTTCTTTTACTATCACACCACGTGCCTATTTTTTACTTCCACCATACGTCTTGCAACTCGGTGCAAATTCAACATTTCAGAATTCCTCACAGGACGCGTAGAAAATATAAATTAAAGGGAAATCATTGGCGGGTCCATGGGAGAGGTGCCATGGTGGCGCCTCCATGTGAACCGGGTTTTTTTTCAATTTCTTGGGGGTTTTCAGGAAATCTTAGATAAATTTGAGGTCGGTGCCTCCCTGTAGACGTTGGTAGCGCTCCTGCGGGAAATTCTGGATCCGCAACTATTAAACTTGTGTAAGTTTCGACATTTTCATCTGTGCGGAACTTCTACCTTAGAGTGTATGATGGTCAATGTCGTACTCAACTTTATTAATAGAGCGACCTGCTCTTTGACTCAGTACCAGTATAACTTACACAAGTAATTGCATACCCACGCCTAGTTTAGTTTCAAATGTCAGCCAAAGAACTCCATAAATATAGGAAGGTGCGCACCCTCTGCCTCTGCCAACATCTGCCTCTGCCAAACCATGTGTCAATAATATTTCCTAAACTGTTTTGCAGTTTAGTAACTTTTTTTGCCTTTTATAGCGTTTGACCTACTCCAGTTTTACAAGTATCCTTTCACAGCAGCCATTTTTTCACAACCAAGGCAACAAAATAGTTCTTTTTTTTTCTTCTCTTTTGAACAACAATATGGAGCCTCCTTCTTCAGTAAGTGGTAACATTATTCATTTAATACTAGAGACTAAGTGTAACTACTAATTTTGTTCCAAAAACCCTTCAAATGTGCCAAAAGTAACACATAAATACTTTAAAGTTGTA
>CAWVNT010000261.1:0-20767 GCA_963930775.1 Cliona cf. orientalis
TGTTCGGATCCAGCTATGACCTTTCGGAGACATGGAAAGTTTTCTTCTTCAAGCGCCAATAAGGAAATGTTAGTTTTTGTTACGTTAATTTCTACAAGCGACTTACTCCGAGGAATCCTGTCAATTTTGTTGCCACTAACATTTACTTTGATCAAGGAGGTCAGACTCGTCCATTCAGGAATTTCATCCAGATCACACTCCGAGATATCAATGTAACTAACTGCTTTGACAGATATATGACTGAATAAAAAAGAAAGCCCTTCCACGCCAACTTGTTTACACAATTTCTTTCGTCCAGAAAGATCAAGTTTCGGAAACCTTAGAAACCTTCTTACTGAATCCTCCCCCTTCTCTAGTGTTGTAAACGATGGAAATATTAGATTTTTTCTGTAGTCATCCGGAACAAAAAATTCTATACCTCCCGCTGCATACCTATTCAACACTCTCCCACTAACAAGCCATGTTTGATCCGAACCAAACGACAATAGATTCAGTTTTGGAAACGT
The DNA here is from genome assembly GCA_963930775.1 of Cliona cf. orientalis. Lineage (NCBI taxonomy): Eukaryota > Metazoa > Porifera > Demospongiae > Clionaida > Clionaidae > Cliona > Cliona cf. orientalis. The sequence goes on from CAWVNT010000261.1 coordinate 507, forward strand.
CCTATTATCGAAATCGATCTCTTGGAGTGGGTTGCCAATGACATCTAAAGTTTGTAGTGATGAGAACACATGTTCTGTGGGCAGAGAGCTAAGCCTATTTAGTTTTAGATCTAGGTTTTTTAGATTCTCTACTGAATCGAATGGAGGAAATGCATCCAAATTACAGCTACTTAACACCAGTGTACTTGTATTCTTGAAATGTATGCAGGTCAGATCTATTCCTCTGCAAAACAGCCAATTTTGTGAATCAAAGTCTATAGTTTTAAATTGGTATTCACTCTCATCCAGAAGCCATTGCAGAGCCTGTATTCGATTTGCTTGGTCAGCTATTGAACATAAATATTTCTCAGGATTATTAACGTAATTTAATATCTCATCTTTGTCACAAAGCAGTTTACCTGGTGGCAAATAAAGGTGTCGTTGATGTTGATCAGATAATACCAATTTTACACTTCCGGAAAGAACTTTCTTCAGGATAGGAAAAGAGATATAATGAGTGTGTTCGGAACCACAGTCTATTAGTTTCAGTTTTTGAAGGCAAGTAAAGTCCACAGAGATGACAGCAATGGGATTACCCGACAGACTTATTTCTTTCAGTGAGGGTGGAAGGGCATCGCAATTAATCTCATGCAGATTGTTGTTCCGAATTTGAAGAATCGATAAATTTTTGAGTGAAGATATGTCGGGAATTTGTTCTAAACTACAGTAATCTAAACACATTTGCCTCACACTTTGCAAGGCCAAGCAGCTTAGATGTGAATGCTTCAACAATTTTTCACAATTGTGCTTACTATTTATTGTACCGGTCACTTTTAGCGAACGGATATTTCTACCATCAAGTGATATTGCCTCAATGAGGAACTGACCAATATCTGTTCCAGCCGGCAACTCTTCTAGTTTCTCTGAGTACTGAGAAACATCAAATTCTCGGCTTAGCAGATACTCATTGAGGTCATTTCTGTCAAAGTTGCTGGAGATGATATCAGGTGGAGGCCAAAGTAAGTTATGTTTACAAGTTTCATCAATGTCTAAAGCAAAGTTTCCATCTAATATTTTTTCTAAGACGGCAAGAGATACGGCTTTCATTTCATGTGATCCCGCTGTTAAATGGTTCAGGTTAGGGCATTGATCAAAATTGGCGTGTAGCATATTTATTGGATTTCCAGTCACATCAAGACTTTTCAAAGTTTAGTGTTTAAATGTCGACACATGCTCTATATTGTTTTCAACTACTACTAAGGTCTCTAAATGTTCTAAGAACACTAAATCTGGTATATTTATCAGGCAACATCGACTACAGTTTAAAACTCTGAGCTTTCGCAAATTTTCACCTCTCAGTATCCTCACATCACCGTGCTCAAACAAATGCGGCATGGATGACAAATCAATCTCAGTAAACTTTTTACAATCAGCCTTGTTGAACAACCACCAAGCAGCAACTATCAGCTTTGAATCATCAATTTCACCCAAATATCTTTCCGGCTTCGCCAAATAATTGTCCAAATGATCTCTATTTTTCAAAGTAAAATGTGGTGGCATTAGAAGTGAATTTCTGTGTTTGGAAATAATGGATACTGAAGCAAAACCTAATAATTCAAAACTGATAAACTGCATGGTTGCTGATCCAGCTGCTACATCCATTAGTTTTGGAAATTTATTTCTAGGGAGTTTTAAAGTGGTCATGCTATTTTCTGCAATATCTAGACTTACAAGGGATGCGTTACCTGGTATGGATTTGAGGCGATTACCTCGAAGACATGCAAATTTCAACCATACTAAATGATTCCATTCAGGTAAATCTTGTAAACCACAATAAGAGACAGAAACTTCTGTTACAAATTTTAGTGCTTGATGCGTCATTAATTTTTTTAAATCTTCGTATTTCAAGGCCTTTGTTTCAGATAGAATGAGAGACCTAAAGAGTTTTTCTCTATTATTTAGTTGCCACTGTATCGCTTTCAACTGATAGTTATCTTTGGAGCCTAGTGTGTCAGATACTATATAATTTTTACACCCCTGCTTCCTTTTTCAGGACTTTCCATGAAGGTACAAGAAGGTATTGTCTGAATTCCTCTGGTACCCAAAGATGAAGGCCTCCTTTAATCGTCCAATTTAAAATTCCCAATGCGACAAATTGGGTTTGCTTTGATCCGAACGTCAGCAATTTCAGTTTTGGAAAGGAACAAACATCGAAGTCAATTTCTTGCACAAGATTTTCGCTAACGTCAAGCACTTCAAGATAACGGATGCTTGGTAATTTGGACAAATCCAATAACCCAGCAGTATTCACAGAAAGAAAAGATAAATTATTCATGTACTGTTCTTCTGATAAATGTTTTGTTCTGTAATTGTCACAAACCCATTTTTGTGCTACAAAACCAACACTGAAAAAATGAGATATTCCCGAATTCATTTTCCATTTTAGGCCTTCTATCTTTTCTGAACCACTTTTCAAAAACCACACACAGTTTGCTGGATTCTTCAAATACATTTCAATGTCTTGCTTGTTTTCTAAAATCAAAGAAGGGGGCATGTAAAGATAAGATTTGTACCTTTCAGGAATAACAATGTTAAAATTGTCACTGGTACATCTGTCTAGTATCCGATCTGAAATGTATTTGGTTGACATGGAACCACATTGAATTTTGCAGAGATTTTTGAATCGGTCACAATTTAAACTGACACATACGATTGGATTTCCATCAACAAGCAGAGATCAAGACATTTAATTTCTTAAACCCTAAAATGATGTAAAAACTTTTCTGTCACGGGAAGTAACTTCTTAATTAACTCATTATTCAATTTCAGTGAATTTATTCTTCTCTTATCTAAAGAGAGAATCTGGCATAATCTGTCCACATATGTCTCAGATTGATCCTGCAAAGTATACCAGGTAACGTCAAACCCCCCTTCAGTCAGATAATTGTTAATGGAGTTTTTTTTTAGATCGTCACTGAGAATTTCTTTTATGGCAGGCGTAAAATTATCTGTGCAGTTTTCATCGACAAGAAGTTCCAACTGACCACAACATACTCTCTGCAACAATTCATTTGACACATCCCTAGTTTTTGTGGAACCTACTTTAAGTTCAATCAAATTAGCACATTTCTGACAATCAATATGAACCAATTCAATGGAATTTTGTCTGAGGTCCAGGTATTTCAATTGGCCATTCTGCAGTGTTGACACGTCAGTCAGGTTGTTATCGATCACATCAAGCCTTTCCAGTTCTGCTAAGTATTCGACATGGGGAATCATAGAGAGTTGACAATGATTTAAACACAACATTTTAATGTTTCTAACATTGCACTTTGTGAAAAGATTGCAATATTCTTAGAGGGAATAAAATTTAAACAGTTCGCTCTGGTTTGATAAATCCAGATCAAGAAATGTAAAATCTGCCTCACTCAACAACCAGTCCAATGCCCGACGACGTTTTGAAACTTCTATCATGTGTAAGTATTTTTCTGGTTCTTTGGTGCATGTACTTGTATGTATGTCAAATTCCTCACTGAAAAGGGGTGGAAAAATCAACTGATTTTGAAATTCTTTCATGATACTAAGTTTGAAACATTCTTCGCTTACCATTCGTGTGATAGTGTCAAACTGAATGAATTGTAGATCTTTTGATCCAAGAGTCACATGTGATAATTTTGGGAAGTCGGCTTTATTTAAGGACAAAACCTGGATATTGTTTCTGGAAATATCTAGATTTTCTAAACTATGACTGGGTGGTATTTTTACTAGTTTATTGCCCGAAATATTGGCATCCTTCAAATGCATTAAACCTCCCCAGTCTGGCAAGACACCCAATAGACAATCTGAGAGATTGATCCTAACCACAGACTTCAAAGATCGATGCCGAAACAGAAATTCTAAGCCACTGATACTGACATAAGAAGTGAAATCGCTCTGATCACACAAATCTAAATTTGTGATAGGTCTCTCATTTTGATTTAGTAGCCATTGTATAGCTTTCCACCATTGAACACAGTCTGATTTTTTAGGTACCCACAAAGTACTGGAAGCCAAATATTCCCGTACAGATTCAATCCCCTTGCTGATAATTGTCCAATTTGGCATAACTAAGCATTCCCTGTGTTGCTTGGAAACTTGAATATCTAGCTTTTGATTAACAAATTGTCTCAATACAAGATCACTGACGTATAGTGTGTTGGATGAGCCGAACGTAATTGACTTAATGTTCGGAAATTTTTCAACTTCGAAACTTATGTCTGGTACAGGATTGTCTGATATATTGAGTGTGTGCAGGAACTCCGCTGTTTCGTCTACATAAAGACTATCAATGCAATTACTGGAAAGATCAATTTGCGTCAGTTTTGGAAACTGTCCGAAGGATAATTTGGAAATTTTATTTCTCTGTAATTTCAATTGTTCGATGGTGTCATGTGGAGGAAGTTCCTTTATCTTGTTACCAGAGAAATCTGCATGATGTAAGGTTGACATTGATGTCCAATCTGGAACACAGCTTAGACCACAGTCAGCAAGAAACAAATACTTCACATGTTTTAAAGATTGAAAAAGTAACGACAGATTTTCAGGCCCGACGTACTCACAAAATGTCCTTTCTTTGGTGAGGTAAAATTCAGTAAAATGTGTATTTTGTCCAATTTCGTATTTTAAAGTTTGGTACTTTTGCTCAAGGTCAGTGAGATCTTGAGCATGTGTAACATCAAGTATATTACTATTCAAGTATTCAGTGATGGCAGTTTCTCCTTTCGCAATGGTCTGCCAGGATGGACCCCACAAATATTGCCTGCTTTCAGGTACAACTTTTAGTACTAACGTCTTTAGTGAGACCCTTTTCAGAACTTCTTTGCTTACAAATCGCGTTTGAGGAGAGCCAACAATTATCAAACGAAGATTTGGAATTTCTGAATCACTGAAATGAATTGTATTGATGGGGTTTCCAGATACATTTAAAGTATTGAGAGATGACATTACTTCCTCAAAACATATGGTGTCAAAGTTATTGGAAGACAGATCCACAGATTGTAATTGTGACATATCTTTTAAATTTGGCATTAATTGCAAGCTGCAGTCACTCATGGTTAGTGTTTGAATGTTTTTGAGGCTAACAGAGCTCAAATCAGTATCACGAAGCCACGGTTGAGAATGAAGATTTAAACTCGATCTACCATCTTGCGACAGCCACTTCAACGCTGACAATCTTTTTGTTAGATGTACGTTATCACCAATGAACTTTTCTGGGCATTCAACATATTTAGAGAGTTTTTCTTGGTCACTGAACACATTTGAAGGAGGAAGAACTAATGACTGTGAACTACTGTCATGAACAGATAACTTTAACTCTGAAACTGCCCTCTGCAAAAGGGGATAGCAAATGTAATTTGTCTCAGGCGAGCCTATTTCTAATTTTTCTAGCCGTGGAAATTCCCTGAAATCGTCACTGAATTCTTTAATTGGATTAATTGCAACAATGAGTTCTCTAAGAGAATTTACTGGCAAAGTGCTTGAATTAATGTAGCTGATATTATTGTGACTCAAGTCTAACTTGCTTAATTTTTTCAGAGGAGATAAATCACTCATGGTTTTAAGACTGAGGTTTTGTATTGTGAGTTCTCTCAGGTTGACCAAATTGCAAAGCTCTTCATTAAATATTTCAAGCGTTTCGACCATGATATCTTCACATTTCGATGCAATTGGAAACGAAATATTTAAAAATCTCAAAATGGAACCACTATGCTTTAAGACCCATTTAATCGCAGATGTTCTCTCTTCGAAAGGTAGAGTTATCATATCAAGAGAGGCTTTATCAATGAATGCCGAAAGGTGTTCCTTGTTAGTTAGGCAACTGGCTGCTGGGAATATAAGGTAGTGACGATAGGTTTCGTCCACAGCTATTTGTATTAATTCATCACGCATCATTTTAAGAACCTGAAGTGAAAGATATTTTGTCTTGGTTGACCCAATGGTGAGACGCTGGAGTGCAGGTAGAGCTTCTTCGTCAAAATCATAACCAAGGATAGGATTTCCTGAAAGATCTATTTCAGCTAGAGTTTTGTTGGAAAACTCCTCAAATGAAACTATTCTATTATTCTTTAAATTTAAGACCTTTAAATTTACCAACTGGGTGATAAAAGGAAAATCTCGCAAATTGCAATCAGATAAATCAATTTTTGTCAAGGATGACATGTTAGAAAGCAATCGGTTTAATTTGTCGAGACCAAAAGAAGAGCAGAAGATGCTCTCATGAGCAAGATCAAGACATGAAAACTCGACTTGAATCTCTTGCGTTCCAAAAAGCAAGTTAATGGTCTGTATTTTCTCAATTTCCCTTAAATGTTTTAAACTCAATTCCCCCTTTTCAACAAAATCCATTAGTTCGTTAACATTTTGTACCACATTATAAGGAGGGTAATTTAATGTTTTTGAACTGGTCTCCTGTACAAGCAGCTCTAAGCCTGAAACTGCCTTCTTCAAAAGGGAATGACAAATGTATTTTAACTTTGGTGACCCAATTTTAAATTTTTGTAATTTCTGCAGATCACACCATCCAGCATCAAACTTGAAAGGGGCTAGAATCCCAAGTTGCGCATTGCCATAAGAATGATAAATGTAGTATATGATAAATGTGCTATATGATTTATGCTCAGCCAGGGTAGACAGTAGAATCAATCCAGGCCTCTGCACAGGTGTTTATGAGTAATAAGCAGGGAGCAGAGGCTGCAGCTTGCACAGCATATAAATAGGGGTGCAGCCCAAAAAGGGTTGTTGTTGTTGGATTATACTATTGAACTAAGTTGCTCAAACTTATACAGATTGCCTGTAGCTCTCTAAAACCCACTTCTGTGGTACTTGATTGTAACTGGTCAACAGACTACTTCAAGTTAAGACCATATTTGTATGGCAAATTAACACTCTGCATTTCCAATGGATGTGTGCCCAGGCATTCTGGAATAGCCTGCCAAAGGAACTTGTAGAACTAAACTGTTAAGTACACCATTTGGATTGTGAGCCCGATCAACCTGGTATAGCCTGCCTTATTAGGATGTGTGCCAGGGGAGATTGGAATAGCCTGCCAAATAGGCGCTTGACATTTTAGGTGGATTGTGTGCCCGAAAGGAATAGCCTGCCACCAGGTGGATTGTGTGCCCGAAAGGAATAGCCTGCCACCAGACTTATACTTGAACAATTCCATATTTCCTAAGAGCTCTTCACCTAGATAACAAGAGAAAGGTAGAAGCCCTGAACTCAACAAGTTGTCTGTGGGTTGGAGTCACAGGAATCCCAACTGTCTCTTCACCTAGTTGCTGAGAGTGTGATTCTTCAAGAACTCATCTCAAACAAGTGGCTGTGGGTTGGAGCATCAGTTGGACAACTCTCTTTGCCTAGTTGCTGAGAAGTGTAATTCCTCAAGGTCTCATCTCACACAAGTGACTGTGGGCTGGAGAACTAATGCTTTGGTTTGAGCAAAGTCTCAGACCTATCAGAACCAGAGCTAACCCATTTCTCTGGGTCACCAGTAGGAGACAACTCAGAGAAAGGATCATACATCCTGAGCATGGTCTGTGGAAACAGGGTCATGTCAAGCCACAAATGTGCTCACAACTTTAAGAGAGCATCAGAACATACTGTATCACAAGAAATACATTCTTACCTTTACTAGGGGATTTTGGAACAAGCATTGTGCCATAGTCTTCCTAGACTCAGTGGTATGTTATGAGAGTTAGATTCTCATGTCACCCTAAAGAGTAACCTTTCGAGTTGGCCTGAAGAGTATATTTATGTAAAATGCAATACTAACATTTTGGTGCTAATAAATGGATTGAAGAATGCTACAACAGTTTGTCTAGTCTTCCAGTGTAACCAAACCTATCAAATGATGTGAACCTGGAACTTAACAAAACACAACGAGAAGCCCATTTGCAGAATACCAATTTGAGTGAATCAACAAATTAGGTGATTAGTAACTGTCCCAGTAATGTACTCTTGAGTTAAATCAGTGTCTGACCAAGCCCTGAAGTAGAAGAATCAGAAGCGGAGAAAGTAATGTGTCAAACTGTACAATTGGATTCATACTCAAGTCAAGTTCACAGAGTGACTCAATGGGTAAAAGTCTCATGGGAATTATATCAATGTTATTGTTGCTGAAATCTATTCTTTCTAACCTTTTCAGTACGGCCATGTCGGGAAACTGACGGATTCCAAGATTTCTTGCGGTGAGGGAGCGAAGATTGCACCATGAACCAATGTTTTCCTCAAATATCTCCACGATATTTTCATTATCGGAATCATATGTACCGGACGGATGGGACAAATCTAGACTCTTCACCATTGAGCCACCGTGACACAACACCCAATCCAGAGTAGATTTTCTTTCATGCGCGGTTATTAGTGTCAAGTCCAGTGACGCCTTTGCAGTCAATTCCATGAGATATTCTTCGTCAATCATGCAGTCTCTAGGTGGATACAGAGGATGCTTTAAATTTTCCTTGCTGACCTCTATTTTCAACAATCCTTTGCGTAGAATCTGAAGAACTTGTAGGGAGATATATTTTGTTTGTTCTGAACCTAGTTTGAGGTACTTTAGGCCAGATAGGGAATTTTCATCGAAATCAAAACCTAGAATGGGGTTCTCAGTGATATCAATGTTGGTGAGTCTTTTGTTGGGATACATTTTAAATTCCGTAATTATTGTGTCTAACTATTTTGTCTATCTATCTAAATCTTGCAGGAGAATCAATTTGGTTACATCTGGCATTTCTTGTAATTCACAATCAGACAGAGTAAGATGGGTGAACTTTGTAAATTTGGACAACAAATCATTTAGCTCTTCAGTTTCTACACTAACACAGAATAAACTGTCACCTGTAAAATTGAGGCACTGATACTTGAGTGCCCTATCTTCTGCCAACCTTGAAAGGCATTTCATCTGTTCTTTAGGATCAGAAGTATTAAACAGACCCAGACTGATTTCTGCGCTTTGACAGAGTTCACGCAATTTTTTCTGATTATTTAAAATCTGTGGCAGAGGAAACATCAGATTCTGTTCTCCTTGACTCGTTATCCTGAAGTTTATTTCACCTTCTGAAGCTTTTTCTACAATTGCAAAACGAACAAACTTACATTTGTCTGAACCAAAATTAACTTTAGTCAAAGACGGAATCTTTTTAGGATCAAAATCAAGAATGCTGAAGGGATTTCCATAGACGATCAAGTAGCTTAGGCATTTACTTTTCAAAGTCTCCAGAGACACGATGCTATTATTACTAACATCAAGAGAATTTAGATTTGGCATGTTAGAACAATTTGGTACAAATTTCAAATCATTATCACTCAGATTGAGTTGAGTCAGAAATAGATATGAGTTTGGACGATCAAGAATCTCCTGAAGTTTCTCAAAGTTACTTCCAAGCCGGTTGGTGGACAAGTTCACATGAGTAAGACGGTGCATATGATAAAATGCTGGGACGTGCGCCATTTTGCAGGCACTAAGGTTTAATTGTTTAACCTAGCTCAAAGTGGACGATTCTAGAATGAGATCAAAATCTGGACCTAGCTGAGCAGCAAATTCCTGTTCGTGTGACATTTTAAAGGTATAAAGTTCTCTCTTTTCGAAGGACAATATCTTTTTTAATTCCAAGCTGTCTTCTAAACTGTACCAGGACACATCAAACAAACCATTATTGAGATACTCTGCGACTTCTTCTTTGGCAAAGTGAGTCTCGACAATGAATTGAGGTGGCAATTGAACAGTTTTCCTGTGTTGGTCGTCAATTTCAATTAACAAACTTCCATGAGTTATTCTTTGAAGGACATCAAGTGAAAACCCTATCATATCGTTCGAACCTACTTTAATCTTGTTCAAATTTGGACACTTATCAAAATTCACTCTTGTCATTTCAATGGGATTCGCACTGAGGTCAACAAAACGCAATGTGGGATGTTTCAATGTGAATAAGCTGCTGATTTTGTTTTCTGATACATTTAGTCTATCAAGACACGTCATATTTTCAATGTTTGGAATATAATCTAATTCACATTTACTCAAATTGACGGAGGTGACACCTTTCAAATTAACTCCCTTCAGGAAGACGAGGCAGTTTAGTTGGTTTAACATGAATAAGAAATTACTTTGGTGCGTCAAATCTATTTCGATGAACTTGCGTTCTTCTTCGTTGAATAGCCATTCCAAAGCTTGCATAATGTTTGCTGCATCAACGTATCTCAAGAATTTTTCCGGAGTTTCCAAAAATTCGTCAAGCTGACAAGCCTGGTTGATGATGTGTCTGGGTGGCATAACTAATGTGCTTTGGTAATTTGGTTTGATGGCTACTGTGGCTCTTTTCAGTAAGTTACCGCTAATGTACTTTAAATGCTCAGAACCTGCTGTAACTGAAAGTAACTCAGGAAAATCAAATTCATGGAAGAATATCTTTTTCATGGAATTCTTTGAAATATCAAGTACTTTCAGGGAACTACTTTTGGGTACAATGGTGAGATTGTTGCTACTTAGGTCTGCATACCTTAAGTTCTTTAAAGTGTGCCATCCTGGAAAAAGATTTAGCCCACAATCCGAAACGATGAGGTCTGTTAGAAACTGTAATGCTGGATGTTGAAACACTTGTGTGAGTCTGTCAGGTCCTAGGTACTGACAGAACTCGGCTTCATTTGACAACTCCAAAATCGTACGTATCTTTTCGTTCTTTTCTAACTGCCACCAAATTGCTTTCCATTTCACATCGTTACTTTTGTGTCTTACACCCAGAATGTTTGAAGATAAATATCTTCCAATACCCTTTTCTAAGTCATTCCACTGTGGCAGCAGAAGATGCCGTCTGTAATTGTCAGGTACGTCTAGATTTAACTTTCCAATCCGAAACTGATTTAGCACTCTAACAGTTATAAATCTGGTTTCTTCTGACCCAAACGTAAGCGTTGTCAGCTCTGGAAATGCATCAGTATCAAAATCAATCTCCTTAATAGGATTTCCGCTTAAATTTAACGATTTTAGTTTTGGTATTTGAAACATTGGGAATTCGGAGAGTTTATTGTCTGAGAGACTCAAATATTTCAAAGTTTCAATGCCAGAGATTGTTGGTAATTCCTGTATGCCACAGTTATCTAATGTAAGAGAAAGCACCTTCCGAAAGGTTTTTGAGCTGAAATCGAAATTTCCCTTGAACAACCAAAGTTGAGCGGTAAAATCAACAAAACGAAACTGAAAGTTTTCCTTTATAATGAGCCATTGCAATGCTTGCATTTTCTTGTTCATGTTTTTAATTTTAATCAAATACTTTTCTGGATTCAAAATATAGTCGTTAATTCTGTCTTCATCAAACACAACTTTCGGAGGCATACAAAGATAATACCTGTATTTCTCTGGCACCGAAACTTTCTGCAGAATCTCAGTCGAGATATAGGACGTGTGCTTTGATCCACAGCTGATTTCTGTCAGGTGTGGAAAATTGCGGCAATCTATTTTCACATACTCAATTGGGTTGCCTGAGAGAAGAAACGTTTTGACGGAAACGGACAGACATTTTTCGTTAATTTCTGTAATTTTGTTGTCACTAACATCTATATTTTTAAGAGAAAACAAAGAAGACATGTTCGGCAGATCTCTCAACCCGCAATTATCCAGACTCAGTTTTGAAATGGAATTGAGATGTGAGTGTTCTAAAAGTCTATCTATATCACTCCCCATTTGACGCACCAGATCTTCCTGACTATATAATTTCAATGATGTTATGTTTCTTTCATCTAGGTCAAGAATTTTCGACAGATAATCCACTACCCTGAGAGAACTCATTTCAGCTTGTGATGAATACCAGGAAATGTCAAATTTGCCGTTTTCTAAATAGTCTGCAATGTTTGACTTGTCAAATGAGTTTTGTACAATGTATGGAGGAGGAATCAGTAGCTGCTGCTGTAAATTTTCATTAAGCAAAATCTTAAAATTTGAATATGATACCCTTTTCAGCAGGTCAAGTGATATACTTTCAGTTTCCATTGATCCGAACTCTAGTTCAATTAGTTTAGGGCAATCACTGAACTCAGTATGTTTGATGTTGTTATGTCTCACGTTAACATGTTGCAAATTTACGTGCTTCAGAGTCAATAAGTCAGTCAATCTATTGTGAGGCATTAACAAATTTTCTAACTTTTGCAAATTTTCTATTGCTGGAACATGGTCAAGCTGACACCATGAAATATTGAGAGTTTTAAGATTTTGAAAATTCTCAGCCCTCCAAACATATTCTTCTGACCAATGAAGCAATCCGGGTTTCCCTGATAAGTCGATTTGTTCGAACATGTGGTCAGCATTATTAAGTAGCCACCTGAAAGCTTCTCTCTCTTTGGTAATATTGACTTCATCTAAACATATTTCTGGTTTCACTAAGTATTTGGCCAACTGGTTTTCTAGTATTACAAAGTTTGGTGCTGCTAGATACTTCTGAAAGTCAGCAGGGACTTTTATTATTAACTTGTTGTCATCAACTATGCGTAACACTCTAAAGGTGATAAATTTGGTCTGTTTTGATCCCATTGAAAGTTGCCTCAGTTCTGGAAATGTGTCTGGACTGAAATCTATCACCACTATAGGATTTTCAGTGACGTCTAATATTTCGAGCAGAGGTGCATTTACTAATTCTGGAACTTTTTTGATTTGATTGTCATGAAGATTTAAGCACTTCAAACCTGACATTGAGCCAAATTGGGGTATTTCTCGTATACCACAACCATTGAGTTTTAGACTATGAATATGTCGAAGATTAATTTTAATAACATCGATTTCGTTTTCGAAAATCCACATCTGTGACGTGAAATCAAGGCTGTCAGAAAGGTGTGGTTTTTTGGAATTAAAAAGCCAAGAAAGAGCTGACGACTTCTTCTCAATACCACTAATTAACATCAAATACCTTTCAGGGTTTTGAAGATATTTCAAAACTCTTTCCTTTTCCTTTATTACCATGGTTGGTGGCATAATAAGGTATTTTTCATATTCACTAGGAATGATCAAATTTAATTTACTATTGTACCACTTGTCCAAAATTTGCGAAGAAATTAATCCGGTCGACCTTGATCCACACTGTAAGGTTGCCAGCTCCGAAAATTTGTCGCAATCTATGTCAATGTATGAAATGGCGTTGCCTTGAATGAACGGCTCTTCAACTTTTTCAGGACAATAAGCAGCAGTGAAGTTTTTTAATCTGTTATTACTGATGTCTAAACTTTTCAGAGCTAGCAACGATGTCATTTGTGGCATCAACTCTAAACCACTACTTGAAAGATTGATTTTGGTGAGATTTTTCAGGCATTGGTTTGAAACAAATATTTCGAACAGATCTACACTTTCGCACAGGTCCGTCTCGTCTGAGAGATCTAGTGTTTTGAACTCTGCTTGGCTTTTTGCTAACAGCCAGATCATTCCTTCTTCCTTCCATTTTTTGTCAACATGTCTCACGGTAAGCTGCTTTTGTTCGACAAACTCTCTCAACCTGTCTTGATCGGCTGTGGAACTGAATGGCGGAAAAAGTAGGGAATCATTGCATGTTTCACTGACAGTTAGATGCAATCCTGACACACCTTTCTGAAGTAAGGGATACATAATATACTTAGTATGTGGAGAACCAATATGGAGTTTTGTCAGCTTCGAGAACTCACAAAATGTACTGTCAAATTCAATGATAGAATTCAGACTAAGATCAATTTCATCAAGTGTTTCTGTGGGTACATTATGATAGTCAATATAGTCAATATCGTTTTGGCTGTAGTCTACTGATCTGAAATGATTTAACATGGACAAGTTGTGAAGTTGTTTTATTTGCAATCTGTTCATAGAAATGCGCTCAAGTATTTTCAATTTGCTCAACCCCTTCACAAACATAGTCATCAACTTTTCAATATCTTCATCCTCCAAACACTTTCCTTCTAAGACAAGGGATTTCATCATTGAAGCGCAATGTTCAAGAATCCAAAGTGAAGCTGAAACACTTTCCTTGTCAGAAACAGTAGTGGAATCAAAAGTCGCATCTTCAAGGAACTTGCCAAGTTTACTTAAATTTGTGGAATTTGGGAAAACCAAATGAATCTTGTTCTCGTCGCTCATCTCTAACTCTAACATAGTGTTATGAATTCTATCCAATACTTTAAATGAAATATATTTCGTATTTGGTGAACCGATACCAAGTTTTTTAAGCCGAGGTAAAAAATCTTCGCCAAAATCGATTCCCTCTACTGGATTTCCTTGAAGATAAATTTCTGTTAAAGTTGAAGGTAAGTCAGGTCCAATGTCGGCAATGTTGTTGTTTTGTATATCTAGGTACTGTAATTGTCTCATGCCTTTAAAGTTGGGAATCGCGTTCAAGTCACAGGACGGTAGCTTCAGAATTTCTATTGTTTCAAGTCTTTCAGCTAGCTCGGATAGATTTAACTTGGCACAGAATAGCTTCTGATCCATTAAGTTCAGGCTCATGTATTTCCGTTTCTGTTTTTCTATTAGCCAATCAAAACATTCCATAAGTTTCTCAGGTTCAGTTGTGTTGAATTGTTGGAGATTAATTTCCTGACATTCAAAGTAATTTTTCATTTCTTCCTTGCTTTTAAGTACATTGGGATGAGGGATCAATAGATTAGACTTGTACCTATCTAATAACTGAAGTGTAATTTTCGATTGATTGAGAATTTGAAACTGGACAAACTGACAATTCTCTGAACCGAAACTTACCTCACACAACAATGGTGTGTGGTCAGGGATGAGATCAAGAACTAGTAAGGGATTGCCTTCTACATGGAGGGTCATTAAGTTAGGATGCTCTAAGCTAGCTAATGTTGTTATTTGATTATAGGCGAGGTCTAATTTATCCAAACATAACAGTTTTGTAAACTTTGGTACATCTGTGATCTTATTTCTGCATAAAACGAGGCTGGTCAAGCGCAATGTAGTACTCAAGTTGATGATTTCCTGAAGCCGTTCAATGTCATCACCTAAACGATTGCCTGTCATGTCAATGGTCGTAAGGTTAGCAAGTTGCTGGAATGCTGGAGCAAATATCATACTGCAGTCACTAAAATCAAGACATACCGCACTAAACAATATCTCTGATTTTAAAATGACATCTATATCTGAGCCAATCGTGGACGCCATATCTGCTTCCCCGTTCATTTTCAAGTTGCTGAGAGTTCTACCATCCAGTGAAAGAATATGGCATACTTGTTGCACAAAAGAATCGGGTTTATCTTTCAGTAGAGTAATGTACCATGACAAATCAAATATACCATCATCCAAGTAATCGCCAATTGCTTTTCTGTCGAGGGGAGTACTGATTAAATGAGGAGGAGGCAACATTAATTTGGTTATGTACTTTTCGTCAAAGTCAATGTCCAGGTCGCCTGAGTGGAATCTCTGCAAAGTAACCGTTGAAAGACCAATTATTTCCTTGGATCCTACTTTAATCGATTTTAAATTTGGACAGCGATTGAAATCGATGCTTATCAGGTTAATAGGATTCCCAGTAATGTCGATATGTATCAAGTTAGACTGTTCTAGCGTGAACACGTTGGAAAGATAATTTCCTGACAAATACAAATATTTCAAGGAAACTAGATCTCTAACATCAGGTAGGGTTGTCATTTGGCACTGATTTAAATTTAAGGACGTCAAAGAAATGAGATTTTTGCCTGTAAATATGGTAGAAAAATTTGTAGACTCTAATGTGGCGAAAATTTCTTTCTGGTTTGAAAGATCTAATTCCTTGAATTCAAAATCAGCTTCGGCAAACAACCAGCTTGCAACTTCGCCAAACCTAGCATGCTCTACCTCACTTAAGAATGTTTCTGGCTTGACTAAGTAACTCGACAACTTCTCTTTGTCTTTGAATACGGCTTCAGGGGGCATAACCAAGAATTGCTGATACTCCTCTTCGACTGTCAAACAATTTCTTTTCAACAAGTCAAAACTGACATACATCAAACTAATTGAACCTGCTTTGACGCTACGTAGACCAGGAAACTGTTCGTGGCTAAAAGACAGAAAACTAATTTTGTTTCTAGTTAAATCTAATGACTGAAGGGAACTACTTGGAGGTATCGTAGTAAGATCATTACCACTAACATCTGCCTGTGTTAAATTCTCCAAGATTTGCCAGCTTGGTAACTGTGCTAAACCACAGTCTCGAAGACAAATTTCTGAAAGAAATCGCAACGATTCGTGATTACATATCTGCGAAAGTCGTTCCTGTGTCAAAAATTCGCTCTGATCTTTGAAATCTATCTTTCGGAAAGCTTTTTTGCTTTTATTGAGTTTCCACTCCGCCGCTTTCCACCTTAGATCACAGTCACCGATCTGAGATAAATCTAAAGTGGTGCAATCTATGTAACGTTTCAGGGAATATTTGTCCCCACTAAGCTCTGACCAAGTTGGTGACAACAGATTATGTCTGTGATGTTTTTCTGAGACATGAAGTTCCAATCCTCTATCTAGAACCCATTTTAAAACTCTATCACTGACAAAATATGTTTGATCGGAGCCAAAAATTAGGGTTTTGAGACGTGGGAAAGTTTCTATCTCAAGATCAATTTCTTCCAATGGATTGTTTGACACATCAAGACTTTCAAGGGAACAAAGAGTGACATCAAAGGATATGTTTTTGAGTTGGTTGTCACGTAATTCTAAATGTCTCAAGTTTGACACATTGATCAATTTAGGAAAGACATTCAGTTTACAATCGTTAAGTTTTAGAACCTCAATATCTTTCAGACTGATTTCATTTGCAAGTAGCCGGCCTTGTGATGACAAATCTAGTGTATCTGACGCAGGTCTTGAGGATGATTGCAACCATTCAAGGGCTTCAACACTTTTTTCAATTGGCACATATTTCAAATATTGTTCTGGATTGGTTACATAACTGCCCAAGTGATCCTGCTCATCGAAAACAATACGTGGAGGAAAATAGAGAAATTCCCTAAAATGTTCTGGTATTTCAATTTCTGTCTTTCTGTCATGGAATTTAGACATAAGGGAAAATGAGACAAAGTGTGTCGTTTTGGACCCACAATGTAATTCACTGAGACAAGGGACGGCGCTGAAGTCTATGTCAATACAACGAATAGGATTTCCAACAACGAAAAGTTTTTTAAGAGAAGGTGGAAGACAATCTTTTTGTAATTCTGATATCATGTTGTCCCTAATATCGATAATCTCCAATTTTGACAGCTTTGACATTTTGGGAAAAACATGCAAACCACAGTTCTTTAAGTATATTCCTTTCAAAAACTGCAGAGCTGAAGTTGTTTCGAAAGTGGTTGACAGGTCATACTTTGCATTTTGCAACAAATCTTTTTCATTGGACAAATTAAACATGTCAAATTCCATGCCAAACCTTGTCAAAGCAAATGTATAAACATCAGCTTTCATGACACTTTTTTCCAAACAAAGTTCTTTTCTCTCAAGAAATTCTTGCAAATTATCCAAATTGCTCACTGTGTCATGCGGTGGATATATTACACTTTCCATGAATTTTTCTGTACAAACTAGCTGAAATTCAGGACCTATTCGCAGAAGCAGTTCGTAACACAAGTAAGTTTTTGTTGTAGAGCCAATGTGTAATTTGTGAACAGAAGGGAAATTGCTCAAGTTCGTATCAAAATACTGAATTGGATTTGAACTTAGATCTAGTTCTTCGAGTGAATTACTACCAGATAAACCACCCACATGTTTCATACAGTTATTGCTAAAATTTGCTTCAACTAGATGCTTGAAATAAGACAGATCTGGCAATGATGATAAACCTAAATTTGTCATTTGTAAGCATTTCAACTTTTCAAGGAATGTTTTTCTGTCTCAAAGATTGCCAAAATGTCATCGTTTAAGTGCCCACTCTCCGATTCCAAAATTGATAAATTCAGAGAATTCAACAAGTCTCCACAATGTTTTACCACCCACGTCAAGGCTGATTTCTTTTCTTTCTTGTGTATCTTTGTCAGGTCAAAAGTTGCGTCCTCTACAAATTTCGGGAGTTGCGCTTTGTCAGTAGTAAGTAGATTACCTGGGGGATACACCAAGTTACGAGCATGATCCTCAGATATTGGGATTTTGAGTAAGCTATCAACAACTCTGTTCAACAAACTGAGAGAAATATATTTTGTTTCTGATGAACCTATTTTCAAACTTTTCAGATTCGGAAGAGAAGCTGGATCAAGATGAAAACCTTCAACTGGGTTGGCTGTGAGATCAATCTCAATGATAGACATGCCGAAATCTCTGTTCAGGTCAATATATTTGATTTGATTATTTTTAAATCTATTTGTTCCAGGCATGCTAATGATTTTGTGTAAGGTAATGACAACAATTGACAGTCGTCTAATTTCAGGACTTTAATGGTCCGCACATTGCATACCATTTCACCCAGTTTTTCCATTCCAATTGATCCGCAGAAATCATTTTCATTGTCAAAATTTAGAACTATGGGTTTCGGATGTTTCTTAGTCACCCAACTAACACATTCCAATAGCTTTTCAGGAACCAATGTATTGAATTGACGTAATGTAATCTCAGTACTTTTGACACAATCTCTGAGGTCCTTTACATTATTCAGTATGTCACGGTGTGGAAACAATAATGCTTCCCTGAAATCGTCACACAAACGCAAAGTTATTGCTCTATCTGAAGCCCATTCAAGAATTAGAAAATCTATAAATTCGCAATATTCCAAACCAAATGTAACTGTTCTCAAAGACTGTAATCGCCGAGGGTCAAAGTGAAGAACTGAATACGTATTCCTGTCAACTATCAGGATCTCCACGCTGTTATTCTCTAAAGATGACAAAGAAGTAATTGAATTTCAAAATCTTTAGCTTGCCCAAATCTTTCAAGTGTGGCACTTCCGCCAACCGTGTCTTCTGCAAATTAAGTTCGCGTAAATATTTCGTACTTTGATGGGCAATGACCCAAGAAATCTTGTCAGCACTTAAGTAACGTCCGGTCAAATCAATAGTGTCATATTTTGCATTTTCTTGTTCTAACAAATGCACCAGAGCTTCATGATAGAGGCTATGGTCTGATGCGTCGATATTTTTCAATAAATCTGTGGGTACCTTGATTTCAATAAATTCCTGCAGTTGCTTTTTATCAGTAAGGATTTCCCAAGGAGGAAGAATCAATGACTGCTGGTGGTCTTGCATAACTCTAATTTCCAACTTATTCAAAATAGTAAGATTCAGGGTGGCATTGGAGATATACCTAAGGTATTCGGAGCCACATTGCAACATTGTCAGTCTGTTAAATTTGTTACCTGTCAGACTGTCCTGTCCTGTCAAATCTAAAGTCTTGATTTTTGTATTTTCTATGTTCAAAGAGGTTAACTGTTCACAAAGAGGAAGAGCATCACCAATATCAGAAATAGGATTACCACCAAGATCTATGTGTTTTAAACTCACCAACTCTAAAATACTGTTTCCTATGTGACATATTTGATTCTCACTCAGATCTAGGTCAGTCAGTTCCTTTAAGTTTCCTAAATTGGGTATTTTTAGTAAGCTACAATTACTGAGGGACAAATACTTTAGTTTTCTTAACCCCTGATGTTTTAAGAATTTGTCAAGTTCTTCAGACTTTAACCATTCACA
Organism: Cliona cf. orientalis; assembly: GCA_963930775.1. NCBI lineage: Eukaryota > Metazoa > Porifera > Demospongiae > Clionaida > Clionaidae > Cliona > Cliona cf. orientalis. Next base: position 20,121 of record CAWVNT010000261.1, read on the forward strand.
CAAGTCCGACTGAGATGTAAGATTAAGTTTGAACTGATGAACATTTTTGTTCACCTCTTCCAACACATACAACATTGCTCTGTACCTAGCCTCAACATTTTCAATTGAACCATAATCCATTTCTTGCTTTATCTTATTGAAGTAAGGTGACACATCAAGAGTTTTCTCAACAAGACTCCTTGTGCTGCTGATCCGACTGGACTCTGATCTCTTCAAAGATTTCCCAAAGAACGATAATATCTCTGATGATTTTTTTGACTGTAATGATGTTTCAGAAACAATAGATGTTCTTCGGGATGATTTCGAATCTAAATATGAGACCCTGCGAGATGAAGATTGGAATTGGGAAATTACTGAGCTACTCTTGGTTGACAAGACTCTTGATTTATTTGCAGATTCTTTACCACCCTGTGCATCTGTAGACCCAAAATTTACTGTTGTGGTGTACATAGGAATAAGGAGAGGAACTGTCAAATCATCTCTAAATATAGGATCAACCTCAAGACACAGTTTGCATTTGCAACTTCGCTCAAGTAATAAGCTACCTATGATTTCCGTTTTGGAAGAGTCAAGTGATAACAGTTCTAGACTTGGTAAGTTGGAGGGGTTGATCAAAACTTTAGGAATGGGGTTGCCTTCAATTCTGA
>CAWVNT010000262.1:0-11679 GCA_963930775.1 Cliona cf. orientalis
GGAACACAGTTTTCGATATGAGAATGAGATGTATACGTTCTATAGGCTACAAACTAGATTTTTTCTGTAGAGTAATAACTCCTCAATCTATCTGTTCAAAAACTTGAATATAGAGAGTTAATTATCACCATAGGCGACTATTTCGCTTGTATCTCAGATTGATATCTAGTGCAATGTGAATGCTTTTCATGGAGGGTCACTTGACTTTAAACTTGCACCATAACATAGTACAGATAATAAAAAAATGTTGTCCAGTATACACGTACATACCTTTGTTATTTATCACAATATTCTTGGCATTGTCCCTGCCTTTCTTCAAAGCCACATCTCTTGCCTCCCTCTCTAGATCAGCGGGTGATAGTCCAGCCACTCCAGGAGTGATCTTTAGCTCATCTTTGATCTCAGCGAGATTGACAATATAGTCGACACTTCCTCCCACTGTCCCCAGAGCAGCACCAACAGCATTGGCAACATCCTGTAAACACAATAATAATATTATTAGTATAATGTACAGTAGGAGACAAAAAAACAGTGATGTGTTCGTTCCGTTCTGCCCCGTCGAGACGGAAGTAAAACGGCCGTTCCCCATGCACAAGAATGGAAACGGAATGGGCGGAGGCCGATGCGACGGAAAATGCAGTTGACTATTCCAATCGTAGCTAGCACGAAAATGATGCCTCAAAAGCCTAAGAAAGCCAAAAGAAGCATCGCTCTATCCAAGCGATCGCATTTGGAGGCAATCAGAATCGATTGGCAATGCGAGATTGATCGATTGTCGATAGCAGACTTCAAACCCAGTCGAGCCTCGATCGCAAAACTCGAAGACCGGCAGTAGTGAACTGCCCTAGAACAGTTTAGAAGACCATAGCAGTATGAAATTATCGATTCTAGTCGGCGAGTCGACGAGCTGGCCTTCCTTTTTTTTGCATATCGAAAGACCACGCCCAATTACTAATTATGCACGCGTGCATATGGAATGGAAACGGTCCGGCTGGCATGAACGATGCAACGGCATCTGAACGTGGCGGAATGGAACGGAAGCGTCACCTTTTTTTTTTACTGCTACTATAATACTATCATAAGGTGTAGTCAGAAATATTGGTAGGGTCCCAAATCAATACAAGAGATCAGGTACCTTGGATCCATAGTACAAAAAATTAACATTATCGTAGTGCAATAGAGGTCCAATAATTCATAGATACATGTATGTTTTGCTCTTTTACTCTTGTGGATGCATATGATCAAACCATAACAATGCTATGCATGTGCTTTTTTCCCTGGTTTAATTCTCATGGTTTGACAATCAACCACAAAATGTAAGATTTTTGGACAGTTGCTGCTGTGTGGTATCTCTCACCCAGTGGTCTGATGGCAGTATCACTTTGGAGGCTCCCCTCAGAGGAATCTGACAGTCAACCAAGATGCTTCCACCACCCACCAGCAACACAGGAACATCTTCCCTCTCAGTCTGTAGCAACAACACACACATACACTTGGTTCACAACCCAAAATTGTAGTAACACAAGTCTCATACAGTAGGTCAAGCAAGGATGGACTCGACTTAAACGTTCTATCCCTGCCTTTAGCATTAGACTGCAAACCGTACCTGCCACAAGTTTTTATTTTTATACAAAAAGAATATGGCTGCTTGCATCTAGAATTGCATGCTGAGCATCTTATATAGTGCAAGGCAATTAATCCTGCTTCGCATATCATTTCACGTTTGTGTGATATTGTTCATCACAACTGAAATGCTAATTTTCTCTATGCTCATGTGTTGTAACTACGCATGGGCATGCACATGTGGCCATACTACTATTGTCAGCAGGGCTCACTGCACGACCATTCAAGCATAATGGATTGATCTGTACTACTGTACAAGAGTGATGGACATAACAGATCTTACAGATGTGCGTTTGTACATAGGGATCATCAAAAGGTACTGTCCTCTCCAGAGTTTCTCCATGTTAATCACACTAAGTGCTATAGTATGTCATGTAGTACTCGACGTCAACTACCCTACTGGGCCAGTACTCAGGTTACTCAGGTGCATTAAGGACTGGGACCACGCACGCGCGTGCAATAATTGATGGGCGTGGCCAATGTCAACGGTATAGCCGGCCAAATAGACCTCTAACATAAATTCTAAGATAGAATACGTTGACTATATGTGAAATAGAACATAGAAGATGCCGAAAGGGTCGAAGAAAGCTTCAAACTATGCTGTTTCAGCAGTCTGCTTGATTAGCCACCTCGTGATCCTACCACACCCATCTCTGCACAAAGTAAAGGCAGCCTAGTAGGATGGCTTGATCGGAGAACAAAGAAGCCCCTGATGCTTCGCTTAACATTTTCTACAGTTTATTTGTGCCTACCTGAAGTAATCTGTCCTTTGGCATTTTTGAAAAATTCATCAAGATGGCTGTGAGGTAAGCTTTTGTAGTAGGGTGGATAGCAGAAAAATCACAATTTAGGCTGTAGTGCCTAAACTAAGGCAGCTTACAAAAAGCCAAAGGGCAATAATATTGTACACTAGGGTGTGTAGATTCTTATGAATACCCTACCATGATGCTAGCAAGGGTGCTTGTTCTCTGAATTTTGGCTTTAATGCCGTTAGAGTGCACGTACAAGATCGACCACGCCCTCCAAGGTGATGGTGGGCGTGGTTAATTAGCAAGCGCCTTTGATGTGGTAAGGGATGAATATTCATATGGAGTTTGTTTCATGTCTCTGACATGCTCACAGGTGGAGATCTATGGCCTTGTATACAAGGGACTTACCACTGTTCTAGTGCTGGTCCCAGCCCTTAATGCACCTGAGTAGCAATACTACTACTAAGCTTTGCATAGTCTATAACCAATCACTGTCATCCTACTCAAGTATTCAACGTCTACTACCACTACTAAGCTTGGTGCACATGCACAATCATAGCATTACAGCAGATTCATAATCCTAATAGTAAGCTTTGGGTAGTGGCCAATTAGTGTCCCCAAGACAAGGGTAAGATGGCATATATTGTGCAACATCAGAATCTATATCAAATGGTTACCTTCATACTGTCAATGGCATTCTCCAGCTTCCTTCGTATCTCCCTCATGGCTGAGTAGACAACATTTGATGCAATGGATTTAACACCATCAGGACCGTGGCCAATATTGGCAGGGGCTACCCCTGCTGCCATGGCAGCATCTGTGAGGGTGCACTGTTCACCACCAAAGCAAAGAGCTTCACTTGTGAAGTGAAATGCTACACTTTCAGGTCCAACCGAAACTTTTTGCTATAAAAAATAAAAAGAGAAAGTAAAGAGAAAGTAACTCTAATACAAAGATCTTGTGTCATTATCCATCAAAATTTATGGGTCTGACAGAGATACGCATCAGGTGTTCACCTTCATAGGGCCCAGCAGGGTGTGTTTCTGAATTTACACGAAGTTAATTGAAATTCATAAAGACTAAGACAGTTACTATTAGTGTTGCTTGAATGGTTAGTTTGGGAACACTTTTAGCTTTAGCATATCCCCTTCTGCACCCACCCCATTGGGCCACCAAGGTGGCCCTTTCATCTCGCCTACCTTGCTTGTTTCCCCCGTAAAATTTTTGCACCAGACAAAACCCTGGTATATATTAAATTTAAACGTAATTATTGCGTACTGATGACATAACCCTGGAGAAAAGAAACGCGTATGCACGCGATTTATTGTTGAAAATTCACGTTTTTTACGCCAAATTTCGAACGCACGGTACCACCCCAAACTGTCTATTTCCGGCGCGATCGAAAAAATATTAAGAAAGGAGCGCTTTGATTCTGTGTGTGTTAGAACCTTTGGCTACTAAGTCCTGAGTATCTCCTGCTACAAACTTGCTTCAATGTCGAAACGTCATCGTTGTTAATTATTGAACCGCTTATACCCGCGCGTTTGGGCGTGACCGGACACTGAATGGTTAATTCGGGGCGAGCCTGAGCGAGCCCCGAATACACGAGAGACAGGAAGCGGTTTTATATGTATATATATATATATACCGTATTTCCTCGAAATCTCGCCGCGGCGAGATTTTATTTCAAGGCTCCGTTTGGTGCGGCGACAATTCGAGGGCGGCGTCTATAGAGATCGATATGTACGCACGTACACAGCTTTAATAATAAGCCTAGTTGTATCCACGTAAAATGTCCGTGCGCATACGGAAGTTGCTGTCAACCCCTTACCATGCGGCGAGATTTCGAGGGCGGCGTTTATTGGGACGAGTTAGCAGATAGATGCGGCGAGATTTCGAGGGCGGTGGGATTTCGAGGTGCGGCGAGATTTCTAGGAAATACGGTATATATTCTTGTATGTTTGTGGGGTGATTATTTCAGTGAGGAGAGTTAAATTTTGAATGTGTTAGGTAATGGTCATCACACGCATGCGCGCACACTCCACACAGCACTCAATCTGCGGGTAGAGATCAAGGGGGGTTACTCCCATAGGCGCTGTGTCCAGAGCTGTGACTGGGGTCAAGATTTTTGACCGTGTAAAAATGGCCTTGACCGCTCGACCACAGTGAATTTTTGCCCTTGATCCGGTTGACCATTGACAAACTGCGCATGCGCAAAATCTCGGCCATGCCTCTTGGCCGCCCATCTATGCTGGAGATAGGGCCCAGAACACTGCTTGACCGTTTGACCGATCCCCAAAAAGTGCCTTGACCGTTTGACTGCATTTTGACCCCGGTAACAGCTGTGGACACGGCACCTATGGGAGTGACCCCCCTTGGAGATGACTTGACCAGTGTACGCAAAGGCATGAAGCTGAAAAAGGTGAGTGCTGGACTACAACTGGGAAGGTTCAGGTCCACAATTAACATCACTGGTATATGTAGATCTACATCTCTGAGCACGAAGATGACTGCATGGAGTGTAGTCTACAGGGCCTGGCTACAGGACTCATGATGGTCATGGCATGCATGTAGACTACACTATTATAGTACATTATTGGACTACTAGCAGTCTATAATGCTTTCACTCTCAAGGTAGCTTTTAGGCCTAGCTACCGTATACTCTGGTTAATAAGCGCATGCGCTTATAGCGGTACACGGAACGACAGTATGCGCTTAATAAAGGATATGCGCTTATATGGCACATAACCACGCCCAAAAACGTTTGGGCACGTGATGGATGCGAGGCCCGCTCGCGCTAGCGCTAGCTGGCTCGATCGATCGAGTGCTTTAGCGTTTACAGCTGCCGCTCAAGACGACGAGTGCTGGCGATTTGTCTGAAACTCGACCTTCTTGCATGATATGGCCATCATTTCTCCAAAGATATCTGGACTCCACATACTTTCCAGCCGGTCAAGGTCAGGTTCATAGAACGCCACGCCTATTGAGCGCATGCGCTTAATAAACAATAGCTTGTGACAAGAAGAGAGCATGCGCTTAATAAATAAAATAGCGGGGTGCGCTTAATAACCAGAGTTTACGGTATGTTATTACTTGTGCAACTGACTGACCATGATACTACACCAGCTCCATGCCTTCATGCTTTCAAAGAGATCTTGACTTTCACGAAGGCTCGCCCCGCACAGATGATTTTCATCTGCACTAGTATTTCATGCATATCCGTGGATATCCATGTTGTCCCCACCAACGCTTGCGCTAAACGCGTATCTGCGCGGTCCTTTTCACCCGGTAAAGTAATTATGTCCTCAGTAGCAATTTACTTTTTTACGTTTATTATGTAATTATGATGTAATATATGAGATAATTATGCAAAAATACAGGGTCTCAATGGAGCCTTTCTGAGATTTGAAATATTTTGGTAAATACGTAGAGTATCTTGTGCATGTATCCAGCGAATACCTTATAATAAGCGTGTTGCCTTTTTTGACGAGCAGCGATGGACAAACTTCACATGTTCTCTAGGGTGACGTTATCCCGTGGATATATATAGATAGCTCTGTGCTATATATAACACGCACCATGAGCAGCATGCTGCTGGACCAATCTGAAGTTTGGAAGCTGTACTGCACTGTAGATTTGTTCTATGTGATTGAAGCTTTGAAACCTGTCACTATCGAGGTCGAGAGCCACTCTCAGATTCCTGATGATTCAAGTCTAGTCTGCAATTGAGGTGCCGGCATCAATATGCGACATATACTGTGAACCCACTATAATGACGACCTTTACCACATATACCACTTCCACTATGCAGGACATGGTCATCAGACTCACCTACATGGACAAGTAGCTAGTAGGTTTCCATGTTCCTCTAGTTATCGCTCACATAACTACTGTAGCTATTTAAGGCCAGGCAAACTACATTCATAGCTTAGCAGTTGAAAATCAAATCAGTGTAAGGCATATAGCCACCATCTTATTACAGCCGTTATTTTATGAAGTTCAAACTCTATGCACTTTCTATAGCAGCTATCTCTATACTAAAGCCACAGATTTCGGTCTATGGATGGCTGCCTCAGCCAGACTTTAAATTCAACAAGTGTACACATGAGCGTATCAGGGTTCTCCAAAGAAGGAAGGTGTTATAGTGGTGTTGCACCACACTGATACTTTTATCAATTACATGCACCAAACCTGCTTGAATGAACTGGGGAAAACCTTATGCACATAAAATATTATATGCATGTGTGTGTGTGTATGAGTCCTCACTGTGTCGCTATCAACTTTGACACGAGTACCACCTCCAAGAGCAATGCTGAGTACGTCTGGCATAGAGAAGTTAGTCCTCACATCACCACCAACCTATGGTGTCAAGACATGCATTCAATCACTCCACCTTCAATTTCTGATTTTTTTTACTGTGGCACATGGATGCCCAAATAGTCAAGGCTTAAGTGGTATATCCACTTGACAATGTTGTAGATTGATAGCTAGGGTACCTGTGTACTGTGGTGACTGCCCCTCATACGTATATTATATGTATGTGAGTCAATAAATCTCAAACTTTGAAATATTATACTCGTACCTTACACAAGCTGCTTGCCTCCCTTGGGAAACTGTTCCTGAGCACACCAACGTCAGTGGTAGTCCCTCCAATGTCAACAACTATGGCATTGGGCACACCAGATAGGAATGCAGCACCCCTCATGCTGTTCGTGGGGCCAGAGGAGAAAGTGAGGACAGGGTACTTCATGGCTTCTTCACCACTGAACATAATATGGAAGAGAAGTAATGGAATGAGATAATTAAGGGGATAGCATCAGGAAGGGGATATGGGCTACCCCTTTTGAGGGGGGGGGGATGTATAAAAATAATAATATTAAACGTTTTTATCCTACGTGTGCATGCACAGCAAGGGATTAGCCTCGTTCCCAGGCTCTCCCCCTCCCTTCTCTCTGCACAATAATTTCGCGTAAATATCATCGCGCATATAAAATAAAGAGGAGGGGGAGAGCCTGGGAACGAGACTAGCAAGGGATAAAATAATCGGTTGTGTCTGCTATTGTCATCGTCTGTCCATACAAACATGACCAGATCTGGAGATCTAGGTATCTGAGCGACTTTATATATGCACAACAACAACTAAACTTGGCAAAAAACTGGCTTTGGTGTGCTTCAAATTGATGGACATGGTCCATGAACGTCATAATAGTGCCTTTTTGTGTCCACCATAGCCACCCCTATCGACAGCCATGTGCTTTCTGCTGATGCATACAATATAGCAGGATATTATGTAAAGGTCGTCAACAGGTTCACGTGGGTATGTTTTCTATAGAGTTCTAGTTACTTCGGACGTTCACATATCCAATAGCATTCCTAGTGAGACTGGTTGTGAGGATTCAGGTGATCTTGAGTCAAAAGAGTCAATGAGATGGCCCAGGATTTTTCTACGATGACAAAAGAGTAACGGAATTGGAGAAGAAAGTGTCAACTCTGACACAGCAATTGTAAAAGCTTCAGACTCGCAGTGAGCAGCAACAGGCAACGATATCTCTAGAGAGTGAAAGGGACAGTTTTTCACAGGAAATACCTGAGTTGAAAAGTGATATACGTAGATGGTAGCAGCTACACGTAAGTGAGAAACAAACCAATAACATCTCTCCAAAACAGAGTGCAGGAGCTACAGTGTACATATACAAACACAGGTGGACAAACTGAAATGCAAAATAAAACTATGAATGTGACCAGGATACACTCTATGTTGCCAGGTTGCAGTTGAATTGAGAGAGCCCTGTTCTCATGTATTCCCCAAGGTATTTTCAAGAGATAAGGGACCATATCAAGTGTAAAACTAGACTATTTTCTAAACATGCTAAACAGCAAGATAAGGGTTTGATGCCAGTGAATCCTAAATATTATGACATTGATGCTATACTTAGTAGAGCACACCAGCATTGGGAAAAAGTGTGTGAAGATCTTCCTTCAGCTGCCTCCAATAGAAAAAGATCACTGGGAAGGAAGTCAAATTTTCTCATAGATCAGTCCTGGGCATTTTCAGAGCTATGGCTGTACTAAAAGAAAAAAGAATCCTGAGGCTCACCCTATCCCAGTCAGGTTGTAAGAAGCCGAGCAAAAAATCAAGGCCACTTCCACAGGATGACATGGAGGAATGGGAATACGATCTACAATGTAGTTCAAGAGTTCATATCATCCTTGAGAACAAGCATCAGGAAGAGTGGTATTCAAACCAGATCTGATCATTATTATAGGCTTCTTAGATGTTACAAATATTAAGAGTTATAGGTAGTAGCTAGTGATGTAGCTAATAGCTCCCATTTCAAATTTAATATTACAGACAACACTGTTTGAACATCACTTTGTCTAATTTGTATATTTTGTCTAATTAGACGTACATGTATTTGACTTCACTTTATACAGTAATTAGATTACAGCTTTACTTTATACTGTCTAATTGTCAAACATTGAAATTTATAATCTGATATCCCAGTCAATTTTGTCTAATTAGACATAATTTGACTTCACTTTATACTGTATTAGACAACAACTTTACTTAATACTGTCTAATTTTGACAATCAAATATTATTGAAACTTATAATCTGATATCCCAGTCAAATTTGTCTAATTTGTATATTTTGTATAATTAGATGTATTTGACTCCACTTTATACAGTAATCAGACTATAATACTTTACATTATCTAATTTGGATAGTCAATTAATAAAATAACTGTGTTTGGCAAGGGGGTGGTTGAGGCTTTTAAACATTAACATTCAGCAGGATATTAAATTTATTACGATAGGCAGGGGAGTCGAGGCATTTAAACATTAATTATGTTTGGCAGGGGGATCGAGGCATTAAGTAATAGTTATACCACGCCCATGAGGGCTGTATGGGATTTATTGCCTGAGCCCGAGGGCAAAGGCAATAAATCCCATGCGGTCCGAGGGGGCGTGGTATAACTATTTTAAAGCCTACTATGGCAACGCATCTGCATTACTATAGCAATGCATCCCATATTGACGTCATCTGACCACAACCATAACAACTGCAGCAGCTCCAAGGCGACCGTATGACGTCATACCGTTTGAATGTATGTACTAGCTAGCCAGCTGTGTAGCTGGCAGCGCTTTTGTATGCTAGCAGCAGCGATGATTCTACCTAGCTTCTTGACTCTTGGTTCCTACAGTGACTATCGATCATCTGCAGTAACTCCTTGACTAAAATTCTGGCCTTTGTTGCTTGTTTTTGTTTCAAGGTAAGCAAAAGATTGGCTTGTACGGCCTGGAGGGATCTAGCTGTAAAACGGGGAGTGTGCGTAGCTGAAACAGGCAGCATCAGGCTTACTGGGCTATGTACAATCATTTTGTAGTGCCGCATGGTGGTAAGGATCCAGATTGTATTTACAAGCTAGCTACGATCGCTATGTGTGGCGTACGTGTTTTCGCGGAAGCAGTAGCTAGCTGCAGTGTGAGTCCTCTTACAAAACTAGCGATTAAATCGCTAGTCAAGACAGTAAAAAAAACATCCATATTGCCCATCTAATGTGTTCGTACATAATATATACCCTACTCAAAATGGAGCGCCTGAAACATGCATGTTTCAGCACATTTCATGCATGGAAGCGACTTTCATGCTTTTTCCATGCATGTTTCAGGATAGTTTATGCATGGAATATACTTTCATGCATGTTTCATGCATGGAAGCTACTTCCATGCATTTTTCATGCATGAAGCATGCATGAAAATGTATTTTATGCATGAAACATGCATGGAACATGCATGAAAGTATAAAACACGTGTGACAGATATGCCATGCATGAAACATGCATGAAACGAAACATGCGTGAGATTTTATCACTCCTGAACCATGCATGTTACATGCATGAAGTTCCACATTTCATCATACTGATTAGAAGCAGCTGCTTTGCAGATTTGAAAGCGTGAGACTTTGTGAAACCTTTAGTGCTCCAAGGTAAGTAGCTACTATATAGCCTAACTTGGAGAGCCATACTAAATTAACACATTGTTTTGTATACCCCATGTAAAATTAATTTCCATAATTATAGTGTGGGTGTTGGCTGAAAGAGTGTAAATAAAAAGAGCTTCTTTAGTTTGAAAGTTGTCCCCAACTAGCATTACAGATATCAAGGTTACAGATAAGAATGTGGTCCCTTATTTCAGTCCTCAAACTCACCTTGGGGTCTCAGTGCTAGTTATTGAAGTATCCTACAATATGTAAAAGACCAAATGGGGGGGGGGGGGGGGGGAGGGCCAGTACGTATACAATGCCATGTAGCTATGTGAACACTGAATATGATTCAGCTGCTAATCAGTGGGTAGTAACACACTGCTGAGATATTCATATACCTGTAGTTTTCTGGGGGACAGAATGTGTATACCTTTGCCATAAATATTATGTAAGAGCTGCTCTAAATCTCATATCTTACAGCATAATATGCATGTCCATAGGTGCCAACAAGCTTTGTCTGTTTTCCTTAAAGCCAGTATCTACATTTCTATAAAGAGCATACTTGCCTATGCAGGAGCACAGTGCCTTATGCTTACAGCAAGTATAAGTACAAGTACTCTGTCCAAGGGTTATTAAAATATGCCTGTAGCTGTACTGTGTATACACACATGAATGGAATATCACAGTATCATGGAATGCGCCTGTACTACGCATGGAATACGCCTGTATCACGCATGGAATACACATGTACCACGCATGGAATACGCCTGTATCATGCTTGGAATACGCTTGTACAACGCATGGAATACACCTGGAACATGCAGGTTTCATGCATGAAATATCCATATTTTTCATGCATGGAACATGCATGAAACATGCATGAAATTTAGGCACCAATCCATGCATGTAACATGCATGTCCCATACCTGAAAAACGTCCCAAATCCCTGCATGTTACATGCATGTTTCAGGAATCATCCATGTAACATGCATGAAATTTCGAATTACTCAATATGGTCACTGGAAATTTCATGCATGGAACTTTCTGGATTTGGGCGCATGAAATGTGCTGAAACATGCATGAAACATGCATGTTTCAGGCGCTCCATTTTGAATAGGGTAGATATTGCTTTGGACATGGCTTCTATGTCAAAGCTCATGGTACAAGAGCGGCCGGGCAATATTCGTATTGCACTAACCACATCCTGGGTGATATGAGTATTGCCCTCGCCTTGGTCAGCTTTACGGCATATAGCGGAAGTACGCGGCACTTCGATCCACCCACGCAGTAGGCTTTAAACATTAATTACGTTTGGCAGGGG
>CAWVNT010000269.1:0-28062 GCA_963930775.1 Cliona cf. orientalis
CCCTCGCTGCAAGGGGGTAGTAAACATTATATCGTCCTCACAAGCATGGCTAATTATAATAAACACAAAAGTTGCCGATCTCACTCGAAGTGGTACGGGATGACTCGTAACAACTTCTCCGATGTATCGAAGCTTGACTGGTTCACATGACCTACATAGGGGGCACCACCAAGACTAGTTTTTTGGGACTGCTTCAAAATTACGCTTTTCATGGCAGGATAGGCACCAAACTTGATGTCAAGTATGAAGCAATGTTTGGACCTTGGTCAAGATCTGTGACATACTTTCTTTGGGGGACATCCTTGTCATCAGAAACATGCATTGAAAAGAATAGTCACTGTCATATATGTGTGATAAACACCACATTGAATACTTCTTTACACATTTTTTTTCAAAAATTTGATCAAAAATCTGTAACATTTTGACTATTTACTCGGAATATTACCTGAATTGGGTCAACGTTAGATATTGCATTGAAGGCCAGTTGTGTGTGGGTTACCAATATGGCATTACCAGAACTATATCAAATATATTAAATTTTTGGTGATTTATTTAATAGATGCACCCAATTTCTCAGTTTTGCAACAGAAAAGTTGTCAAAATGTCCAGTAGTGAAAGGGTTAAGATGAGAAATGAGAATTCTAAAAATTCCAAATTTTGCCTTTTTTTTGACTAAAAATGACTTATAAATCCATTTAAAACACTCAAAAATCATATTTGGATCACCATGATGCCTTCTTAACCCCTTGGATACTAGTCCCCTTGCCTGCAAGGGGGTAGTAAACATTATATCGTCCTCACAAGCATGGCTAATTATAATAAACACGAAAGTTGCCGATCTCACTCGAAGTGGTACGGGATGACTCGTAACAACTTCTCCGATGTATCGAAGCTTGACTGGTTCACATGACCTACATAGGGGGCACCACCAAGACTAGTTTTTGGGACTGCTTCAAAATTACGCTTTTCATGGCAGGATAGGCACCAAACTTGATGTCAAGTATGAAGCAATGTTTGGACCTTGGTCAAGATCTGTGACATACTTTCTTTGGGGGACATCCTTGTCATCAGAAACATGCATTGAAAAGAATAGTCACTGTCATATATGTGTGATAAACACCACATTGAATACTTCTTTACACATTTTTTTTCAAAAATTTGATCAAAAATCTGTAACATTTTGACTATTTACTCGGAATATTACCTGAATTGGGTCAACGTTAGATATTGCATTGAAGGCCAGTTGTGTGTGGGTTACCAATATGGCATTACCAGAACTATATCAAATATATTAAATTTTTGGTGATTTATTTAATAGATGCACCCAATTTCTCAGTTTTGCAACAGAAAAGTTGTCAAAATGTCCAGTAGTGAAAGGGTTAAGATGAGAAATGAGAATTCTAAAAATTCCAAATTTTGCCTTTTTTTGACTAAAAATGACTTATAAATCCATTTTAAAACACTCAAAAATCATATTTGGATCACCATGATGCCTTCTTAACCCCTTGGATACTAGTCCCCTTGCTGCAAGGGGGTAGTAAACATTATATCGTCCTCACAAGCATGGCTAATTATAATAAACACGAAAGTTGCCGATCTCACTCGAAGTGGTACGGGATGACTCGTAACAACTTCTCCGATGTATCGAAGCTTGACTGGTTCACATGACCTACATAGGGGGCACCACCAAGACTAGTTTTTGGGACTGCTTCAAAATTACGCTTTTCATGGCAGGATAGGCACCAAACTTGATGTCAAGTATGAAGCAATGTTTGGACCTTGGTCAAGATCTGTGACATACTTTCTTTGGGGGACATCCTTGTCATCAGAAACATGCATTGAAAAGAATAGTCACTGTCATATATGTGTGATAAACACCACATTGAATACTTCTTTACACATTTTTTTTCAAAAATTTGATCAAAAATCTGTAACATTTTGACTATTTACTCGGAATATTACCTGAATTGGGTCAACGTTAGATATTGCATTGAAGGCCAGTTGTGTGTGGGTTACCAATATGGCATTACCAGAACTATATCAAATATATTAAATTTTTGGTGATTTATTTAATAGATGCACCCAATTTCTCAGTTTTGCAACAGAAAAGTTGTCAAAATGTCCAGTAGTGAAAGGGTTAAGATGAGAAATGAGAATTCTAAAAATTCCAAATTTTGCCTTTTTTTGACTAAAAATGACTTATAAATCCATTTAAAACACTCAAAAATCATATTTGGATCACCATGATGCCTTCTTAACCCCTTGGATACTAGTCCCCTCGCTGCAAGGGGGTAGTAAACATTATATCGTCCTCACAAGCATGGCTAATTATAATAAACACAAAAGTTGCCGATCTCACTCGAAGTGGTACGGGATGACTCGTAACAACTTCTCCGATGTATCGAAGCTTGACTGGTTCACATGACCTACATAGGGGGCACCACCAAGACTAGTTTTTTGGGACTGCTTCAAAATTACGCTTTTCATGGCAGGATAGGCACCAAACTTGATGTCAAGTATGAAGCAATGTTTGGACCTTGGTCAAGATCTGTGACATACTTTCTTTGGGGGACATCCTTGTCATCAGAAACATGCATTGAAAAGAATAGTCACTGTCATATATGTGTGATAAACACCACATTGAATACTTCTTTACACATTTTTTTTCAAAAATTTGATCAAAAAATCTGTAACATTTTGACTATTTACTCGGAATATTACCTGAATTGGGTCAACGTTAGATATTGCATTGAAGGCCAGTTGTGTGTGGGTTACCAATATGGCATTACCAGAACTATATCAAATATATTAAATTTTTGGTGATTTATTTAATAGATGCACCCAATTTCTCAGTTTTGCAACAGAAAAGTTGTCAAAATGTCCAGTAGTGAAAGGGTTAAGATGAGAAATGAGAATTCTAAAAATTCCAAATTTTGCCTTTTTTTGACTAAAAATGACTTATAAATCCATTTAAAACACTCAAAAATCATATTTGGATCACCATGATGCCTTCTTAACCCCTTGGATACTAGTCCCCTCGCTGCAAGGGGGTAGTAAACATTATATCGTCCTCACAAGCATGGCTAATTATAATAAACACAAAAGTTGCCGATCTCACTCGAAGTGGTACGGGATGACTCGTAACAACTTCTCCGATGTATCGAAGCTTGACTGGTTCACATGACCTACATAGGGGGCACCACCAAGACTAGTTTTTGGGACTGCTTCAAAATTACGCTTTTCATGGCAGGATAGGCACCAAACTTGATGTCAAGTATGAAGCAATGTTTGGACCTTGGTCAAGATCTGTGACATACTTTCTTTGGGGGACATCCTTGTCATCAGAAAACATGCATTGAAAAAGAATAGTCACTGTCATATATGTGTGATAAACACCACATTGAATACTTCTTTACACATTTTTTTTCAAAAATTTGATCAAAAATCTGTAACATTTTGACTATTTACTCGGAATATTACCTGAATTGGGTCAACGTTAGATATTGCATTGAAGGCCAGTTGTGTGTGGGTTACCAATATGGCATTACCAGAACTATATCAAATATATTAAATTTTTGGTGATTTATTTAATAGATGCACCCAATTTCTCAGTTTTGCAACAGAAAAGTTGTCAAAATGTCCAGTAGTGAAAGGGTTAAGATGAGAAATGAGAATTCTAAAAATTCCAAATTTTGCCTTTTTTTTGACTAAAAATGACTTATAAATCCATTTAAAACACTCAAAAAATCATATTTGGATCACCATGATGCCTTCTTAACCCCTTGGATACTAGTCCCCTCGCTGCAAGGGGGTAGTAAACATTATATCGTCCTCACAAGCATGGCTAATTATAATAAACACAAAAGTTGCCGATCTCACTCGAAGTGGTACGGGATGACTCGTAACAACTTCTCCGATGTATCGAAGCTTGACTGGTTCACATGACCTACATAGGGGGCACCACCAAGACTAGTTTTTGGGACTGCTTCAAAATTACGCTTTTCATGGCAGGATAGGCACCAAACTTGATGTCAAGTATGAAGCAATGTTTGGACCTTGGTCAAGATCTGTGACATACTTTCTTTGGGGGGACATCCTTGTCATCAGAAACATGCATTGAAAAGAATAGTCACTGTCATATATGTGTGATAAACACCACATTGAATACTTCTTTACACATTTTTTTTTCAAAAATTTGATCAAAAATCTGTAACATTTTGACTATTTACTCGGAATATTACCTGAATTGGGTCAACGTTAGATATTGCATTGAAGGCCAGTTGTGTGTGGGTTACCAATATGGCATTACCAGAACTATATCAAATATATTAAATTTTTGGTGATTTATTTAATAGATGCACCCAATTTCTCAGTTTTTGCAACAGAAAAGTTGTCAAAATGTCCAGTAGTGAAAGGGTTAAGATGAGAAATGAGAATTCTAAAAATTCCAAATTTTGCCTTTTTTTTGACTAAAAATGACTTATAAATCCATTTAAAACACTCAAAAATCATATTTGGATCACCATGATGCCTTCTTAACCCCTTGGATACTAGTCCCCCTCGCTGCAAGGGGGTAGTAAACATTATATCGTCCTCACAAGCATGGCTAATTATAATAAACACAAAAGTTGCCGATCTCACTCGAAGTGGTACGGGATGACTCGTAACAACTTCTCCGATGTATCGAAGCTTGACTGGTTCACATGACCTACATAGGGGGCACCACCAAGACTAGTTTTTGGGACTGCTTCAAAATTACGCTTTTCATGGCAGGATAGGCACCAAACTTGATGTCAAGTATGAAGCAATGTTTGGACCTTGGTCAAGATCTGTGACATACTTTCTTTGGGGGACATCCTTGTCATCAGAAACATGCATTGAAAAGAATAGTCACTGTCATATATGTGTGATAAACACCACATTGAATACTTCTTTACACATTTTTTTTCAAAAATTTGATCAAAAATCTGTAACATTTTGACTATTTACTCGGAATATTACCTGAATTGGGTCAACGTTAGATATTGCATTGAAGGCCAGTTGTGTGTGGGTTACCAATATGGCATTACCAGAACTATATCAAATATATTAAATTTTTGGTGATTTATTTAATAGATGCACCCAATTTCTCAGTTTTGCAACAGAAAAGTTGTCAAAATGTCCAGTAGTGAAAGGGTTAAGATGAGAAATGAGAATTCTAAAAATTCCAAATTTTGCCTTTTTTTGACTAAAAATGACTTATAAATCCATTTAAAACACTCAAAAATCATATTTGGATCACCATGATGCCTTCTTAACCCCTTGGATACTAGTCCCCTCGCTGCAAGGGGGTAGTAAACATTATATCGTCCTCACAAGCATGGCTAATTATAATAAACACGAAAGTTGCCGATCTCACTCGAAGTGGTACGGGATGACTCGTAACAACTTCTCCGATGTATCGAAGCTTGACTGGTTCACATGACCTACATAGGGGGCACCACCAAGACTAGTTTTTGGGACTGCTTCAAAATTACGCTTTTCATGGCAGGATAGGCACCAAACTTGATGTCAAGTATGAAGCAATGTTTGGACCTTGGTCAAGATCTGTGACATACTTTCTTTGGGGGACATCCTTGTCATCAGAAACATGCATTGAAAAGAATAGTCACTGTCATATATGTGTGATAAACACCACATTGAATACTTCTTTACACATTTTTTTTCAAAAATTTGATCAAAAATCTGTAACATTTTGACTATTTACTCGGAATATTACCTGAATTGGGTCAACGTTAGATATTGCATTGAAGGCCAGTTGTGTGTGGGTTACCAATATGGCATTACCAGAACTATATCAAATATATTAAATTTTTGGTGATTTATTTAATAGATGCACCCAATTTCTCAGTTTTGCAACAGAAAAGTTGTCAAAATGTCCAGTAGTGAAAGGGTTAAGATGAGAAATGAGAATTCTAAAAATTCCAAATTTTGCCTTTTTTTGACTAAAAATGACTTATAAATCCATTTAAAACACTCAAAAATCATATTTGGATCACCATGATGCCTTCTTAACCCCTTGGATACTAGTCCCCTCGCTGCAAGGGGGTAGTAAACATTATATCGTCCTCACAAGCATGGCTAATTATAATAAACACGAAAGTTGCCGATCTCACTCGAAGTGGTACGGGATGACTCGTAACAACTTCTCCGATGTATCGAAGCTTGACTGGTTCACATGACCTACATAGGGGGCACCACCAAGACTAGTTTTTGGGACTGCTTCAAAATTACGCTTTTCATGGCAGGATAGGCACCAAACTTGATGTCAAGTATGAAGCAATGTTTGGACCTTGGTCAAGATCTGTGACATACTTTCTTTGGGGGACATCCTTGTCATCAGAAACATGCATTGAAAAGAATAGTCACTGTCATATATGTGTGATAAACACCACATTGAATACTTCTTTACACATTTTTTTTCAAAAATTTGATCAAAAATCTGTAACATTTTGACTATTTACTCGGAATATTACCTGAATTGGGTCAACGTTAGATATTGCATTGAAGGCCAGTTGTGTGTGGGTTACCAATATGGCATTACCAGAACTATATCAAATATATTAAATTTTTGGTGATTTATTTAATAGATGCACCCAATTTCTCAGTTTTGCAACAGAAAAGTTGTCAAAATGTCCAGTAGTGAAAGGGTTAAGATGAGAAATGAGAATTCTAAAAATTCCAAATTTTGCCTTTTTTTGACTAAAAATGACTTATAAATCCATTTAAAACACTCAAAAATCATATTTGGATCACCATGATGCCTTCTTAACCCCTTGGATACTAGTCCCCTCGCTGCAAGGGGGTAGTAAACATTATATCGTCCTCACAAGCATGGCTAATTATAATAAACACAAAAGTTGCCGATCTCACTCGAAGTGGTACGGGATGACTCGTAACAACTTCTCCGATGTATCGAAGCTTGACTGGTTCACATGACCTACATAGGGGGCACCACCAAGACTAGTTTTTGGGACTGCTTCAAAATTACGCTTTTCATGGCAGGATAGGCACCAAACTTGATGTCAAGTATGAAGCAATGTTTGGACCTTGGTCAAGATCTGTGACATACTTTCTTTGGGGGACATCCTTGTCATCAGAAACATGCATTGAAAAGAATAGTCACTGTCATATATGTGTGATAAACACCACATTGAATACTTCTTTACACATTTTTTTTCAAAAATTTGATCAAAAATCTGTAACATTTTGACTATTTACTCGGAATATTACCTGAATTGGGTCAACGTTAGATATTGCATTGAAGGCCAGTTGTGTGTGGGTTACCAATATGGCATTACCAGAACTATATCAAATATATTAAATTTTTGGTGATTTATTTAATAGATGCACCCAATTTCTCAGTTTTGCAACAGAAAAGTTGTCAAAATGTCCAGTAGTGAAAGGGTTAAGATGAGAAATGAGAATTCTAAAAATTCCAAATTTTGCCTTTTTTTGACTAAAAATGACTTATAAATCCATTTAAAACACTCAAAAATCATATTTGGATCACCATGATGCCTTCTTAACCCCTTGGATACTAGTCCCCTTGCTGCAAGGGGGTAGTAAACATTATATCGTCCTCACAAGCATGGCTAATTATAATAAACACGAAAGTTGCCGATCTCACTCGAAGTGGTACGGGATGACTCGTAACAACTTCTCCGATGTATCGAAGCTTGACTGGTTCACATGACCTACATAGGGGGCACAACCAAGACTAGTTTTTGGGACTGCTTCAAAATTACGCTTTTCATGGCAGGATAGGCACCAAACTTGATGTCAAGTATGAAGCAATGTTTGGACCTTGGTCAAGATCTGTGACATACTTTCTTTGGGGGACATCCTTGTCATCAGAAACATGCATTGAAAAGAATAGTCACTGTCATATATGTGTGATAAACACCACATTGAATACTTCTTTACACATTTTTTTTCAAAAATTTGATCAAAAATCTGTAACATTTTGACTATTTACTCGGAATATTACCTGAATTGGGTCAACGTTAGATATTGCATTGAAGGCCAGTTGTGTGTGGGTTACCAATATGGCATTACCAGAACTATATCAAATATATTAAATTTTTGGTGATTTATTTAATAGATGCACCCAATTTCTCAGTTTTGCAACAGAAAAGTTGTCAAAATGTCCAGTAGTGAAAGGGTTAAGATGAGAAATGAGAATTCTAAAAATTCCAAATTTTGCCTTTTTTTGACTAAAAATGACTTATAAATCCATTTAAAACACTCAAAAATCATATTTGGATCACCATGATGCCTTCTTAACCCCTTGGATACTAGTCCCCTCGCTGCAAGGGGGTAGTAAACATTATATCGTCCTCACAAG
This sequence comes from Cliona cf. orientalis, assembly GCA_963930775.1. Classification (NCBI taxonomy): domain Eukaryota; kingdom Metazoa; phylum Porifera; class Demospongiae; order Clionaida; family Clionaidae; genus Cliona; species Cliona cf. orientalis. Next base: position 8,387 of record CAWVNT010000269.1, read on the forward strand.
CATGGCTAATTATAATAAACACAAAAGTTGCCGATCTCACTCGAAGTGGTACGGGATGACTCGTAACAACTTCTCCGATGTATCGAAGCTTGACTGGTTCACATGACCTACATAGGGGGCACCACCAAGACTAGTTTTTGGGACTGCTTCAAAATTACGCTTTTCATGGCAGGATAGGCACCAAACTTGATGTCAAGTATGAAGCAATGTTTGGACCTTGGTCAAGATCTGTGACATACTTTCTTTGGGGGACATCCTTGTCATCAGAAACATGCATTGAAAAGAATAGTCACTGTCATATATGTGTGATAAACACCACATTGAATACTTCTTTACACATTTTTTTTCAAAAATTTGATCAAAAATCTGTAACATTTTGACTATTTACTCGGAATATTACCTGAATTGGGTCAACGTTAGATATTGCATTGAAGGCCAGTTGTGTGTGGGTTACCAATATGGCATTACCAGAACTATATCAAATATATTAAATTTTTGGTGATTTATTTAATAGATGCACCCAATTTCTCAGTTTTGCAACAGAAAAGTTGTCAAAATGTCCAGTAGTGAAAGGGTTAAGATGAGAAATGAGAATTCTAAAAATTCCAAATTTTGCCTTTTTTTGACTAAAAATGACTTATAAATCCATTTAAAACACTCAAAAATCATATTTGGATCACCATGATGCCTTCTTAACCCCTTGGATACTAGTCCCCTCGCTGCAAGGGGGTAGTAAACATTATATCGTCCTCACAAGCATGGCTAATTATAATAAACACGAAAGTTGCCGATCTCACTCGAAGTGGTACGGGATGACTCGTAACAACTTCTCCGATGTATCGAAGCTTGACTGGTTCACATGACCTACATAGGGGGCACCACCAAGACTAGTTTTTGGGACTGCTTCAAAATTACGCTTTTCATGGCAGGATAGGCACCAAACTTGATGTCAAGTATGAAGCAATGTTTGGACCTTGGTCAAGATCTGTGACATACTTTCTTTGGGGGACATCCTTGTCATCAGAAACATGCATTGAAAAGAATAGTCACTGTCATATATGTGTGATAAACACCACATTGAATACTTCTTTACACATTTTTTTTCAAAAATTTGATCAAAAATCTGTAACATTTTGACTATTTACTCGGAATATTACCTGAATTGGGTCAACGTTAGATATTGCATTGAAGGCCAGTTGTGTGTGGGTTACCAATATGGCATTACCAGAACTATATCAAATATATTAAATTTTTGGTGATTTATTTAATAGATGCACCCAATTTCTCAGTTTTGCAACAGAAAAGTTGTCAAAATGTCCAGTAGTGAAAGGGTTAAGATGAGAAATGAGAATTCTAAAAATTCCAAATTTTGCCTTTTTTTGACTAAAAATGACTTATAAATCCATTTAAAACACTCAAAAATCATATTTGGATCACCATGATGCCTTCTTAACCCCTTGGATACTAGTCCCCTTGCTGCAAGGGGGTAGTAAACATTATATCGTCCTCACAAGCATGGCTAATTATAATAAACACGAAAGTTGCCGATCTCACTCGAAGTGGTACGGGATGACTCGTAACAACTTCTCCGATGTATCGAAGCTTGACTGGTTCACATGACCTACATAGGGGGCACCACCAAGACTAGTTTTTGGGACTGCTTCAAAATTACGCTTTTCATGGCAGGATAGGCACCAAACTTGATGTCAAGTATGAAGCAATGTTTGGACCTTGGTCAAGATCTGTGACATACTTTCTTTGGGGGACATCCTTGTCATCAGAAACATGCATTGAAAAGAATAGTCACTGTCATATATGTGTGATAAACACCACATTGAATACTTCTTTACACATTTTTTTTCAAAAATTTGATCAAAAATCTGTAACATTTTGACTATTTACTCGGAATATTACCTGAATTGGGTCAACGTTAGATATTGCATTGAAGGCCAGTTGTGTGTGGGTTACCAATATGGCATTACCAGAACTATATCAAATATATTAAATTTTGGTGATTTATTTAATAGATGCACCCAATTTCTCAGTTTTGCAACAGAAAAGTTGTCAAAATGTCCAGTAGTGAAAGGGTTAAGATGAGAAATGAGAATTCTAAAAATTCCAAATTTTGCCTTTTTTTGACTAAAAATGACTTATAAATCCATTTAAAACACTCAAAAATCATATTTGGATCACCATGATGCCTTCTTAACCCCTTGGATACTAGTCCCCTTGCTGCAAGGGGGTAGTAAACATTATATCGTCCTCACAAGCATGGCTAATTATAATAAACACGAAAGTTGCCGATCTCACTCGAAGTGGTACGGGATGACTCGTAACAACTTCTCCGATGTATCGAAGCTTGACTGGTTCACATGACCTACATAGGGGGCACCACCAAGACTAGTTTTTGGGACTGCTTCAAAATTACGCTTTTCATGGCAGGATAGGCACCAAACTTGATGTCAAGTATGAAGCAATGTTTGGACCTTGGTCAAGATCTGTGACATACTTTCTTTGGGGGACATCCTTGTCATCAGAAACATGCATTGAAAAGAATAGTCACTGTCATATATGTGTGATAAACACCACATTGAATACTTCTTTACACATTTTTTTTCAAAAATTTGATCAAAAATCTGTAACATTTTGACTATTTACTCGGAATATTACCTGAATTGGGTCAACGTTAGATATTGCATTGAAGGCCAGTTGTGTGTGGGTTACCAATATGGCATTACCAGAACTATATCAAATATATTAAATTTTTGGTGATTTATTTAATAGATGCACCCAATTTCTCAGTTTTGCAACAGAAAAGTTGTCAAAATGTCCAGTAGTGAAAGGGTTAAGATGAGAAATGAGAATTCTAAAAATTCCAAATTTTGCCTTTTTTTGACTAAAAATGACTTATAAATCCATTTAAAACACTCAAAAATCATATTTGGATCACCATGATGCCTTCTTAACCCCTTGGATACTAGTCCCCTCGCTGCAAGGGGGTAGTAAACATTATATCGTCCTCACAAGCATGGCTAATTATAATAAACACGAAAGTTGCCGATCTCACTCGAAGTGGTACGGGATGACTCGTAACAACTTCTCCGATGTATCGAAGCTTGACTGGTTCACATGACCTACATAGGGGGCACCACCAAGACTAGTTTTGGGACTGCTTCAAAATTACGCTTTTCATGGCAGGATAGGCACCAAACTTGATGTCAAGTATGAAGCAATGTTTGGACCTTGGTCAAGATCTGTGACATACTTTCTTTGGGGGACATCCTTGTCATCAGAAACATGCATTGAAAAGAATAGTCACTGTCATATATGTGTGATAAACACCACATTGAATACTTCTTTACACATTTTTTTTCAAAAATTTGATCAAAAATCTGTAACATTTTGACTATTTACTCGGAATATTACCTGAATTGGGTCAACGTTAGATATTGCATTGAAGGCCAGTTGTGTGTGGGTTACCAATATGGCATTACCAGAACTATATCAAATATATTAAATTTTTGGTGATTTATTTAATAGATGCACCCAATTTCTCAGTTTTGCAACAGAAAAGTTGTCAAAATGTCCAGTAGTGAAAGGGTTAAGATGAGAAATGAGAATTCTAAAAATTCCAAATTTTGCCTTTTTTTGACTAAAAATGACTTATAAATCCATTTAAAACACTCAAAAATCATATTTGGATCACCATGATGCCTTCTTAACCCCTTGGATACTAGTCCCCTTGCTGCAAGGGGGTAGTAAACATTATATCGTCCTCACAAGCATGGCTAATTATAATAAACACGAAAGTTGCCGATCTCACTCGAAGTGGTACGGGATGACTCGTAACAACTTCTCCGATGTATCGAAGCTTGACTGGTTCACATGACCTACATAGGGGGCACCACCAAGACTAGTTTTTGGGACTGCTTCAAAATTACGCTTTTCATGGCAGGATAGGCACCAAACTTGATGTCAAGTATGAAGCAATGTTTGGACCTTGGTCAAGATCTGTGACATACTTTCTTTGGGGGACATCCTTGTCATCAGAAACATGCATTGAAAAGAATAGTCACTGTCATATATGTGTGATAAACACCACATTGAATACTTCTTTACACATTTTTTTCAAAAATTTGATCAAAAATCTGTAACATTTTGACTATTTACTCGGAATATTACCTGAATTGGGTCAACGTTAGATATTGCATTGAAGGCCAGTTGTGTGTGGGTTACCAATATGGCATTACCAGAACTATATCAAATATATTAAATTTTTGGTGATTTATTTAATAGATGCACCCAATTTCTCAGTTTTGCAACAGAAAAGTTGTCAAAATGTCCAGTAGTGAAAGGGTTAAGATGAGAAATGAGAATTCTAAAAATTCCAAATTTTGCCTTTTTTTGACTAAAAATTACTTATAAATCCATTTAAAACACTCAAAAATCATATTTGGATCACCATGATGCCTTCTTAACCCCTTGGATACTAGTCCCCTTGCTGCAAGGGGGTAGTAAACATTATATCGTCCTCACAAGCATGGCTAATTATAATAAACACGAAAGTTGCCGATCTCACTCGAAGTGGTACGGGATGACTCGTAACAACTTCTCCGATGTATCGAAGCTTGACTGGTTCACATGACCTACATAGGGGGCACCACCAAGACTAGTTTTTGGGACTGCTTCAAAATTACGCTTTTCATGGCAGGATAGGCACCAAACTTGATGTCAAGTATGAAGCAATGTTTGGACCTTGGTCAAGATCTGTGACATACTTTCTTTGGGGGACATCCTTGTCATCAGAAACATGCATTGAAAAGAATAGTCACTGTCATATATGTGTGATAAACACCACATTGAATACTTCTTTACACATTTTTTTTCAAAAATTTGATCAAAAATCTGTAACATTTTGACTATTTACTCGGAATATTACCTGAATTGGGTCAACGTTAGATATTGCATTGAAGGCCAGTTGTGTGTGGGTTACCAATATGGCATTACCAGAACTATATCAAATATATTAAATTTTTGGTGATTTATTTAATAGATGCACCCAATTTCTCAGTTTTGCAACAGAAAAGTTGTCAAAATGTCCAGTAGTGAAAGGGTTAAGATGAGAAATGAGAATTCTAAAAATTCCAAATTTTGCCTTTTTTTGACTAAAAATGACTTATAAATCCATTTAAAACACTCAAAAATCATATTTGGATCACCATGATGCCTTCTTAACCCCTTGGATACTAGTCCCCTCGCTGCAAGGGGGTAGTAAACATTATATCGTCCTCACAAGCATGGCTAATTATAATAAACACGAAAGTTGCCGATCTCACTCGAAGTGGTACGGGATGACTCGTAACAACTTCTCCGATGTATCGAAGCTTGACTGGTTCACATGACCTACATAGGGGGCACCACCAAGACTAGTTTTTGGGACTGCTTCAAAATTACGCTTTTCATGGCAGGATAGGCACCAAACTTGATGTCAAGTATGAAGCAATGTTTGGACCTTGGTCAAGATCTGTGACATACTTTCTTTGGGGGACATCCTTGTCATCAGAAACATGCATTGAAAAGAATAGTCACTGTCATATATGTGTGATAAACACCACATTGAATACTTCTTTACACATTTTTTTTCAAAAATTTGATCAAAAATCTGTAACATTTTGACTATTTACTCGGAATATTACCTGAATTGGGTCAACGTTAGATATTGCATTGAAGGCCAGTTGTGTGTGGGTTACCAATATGGCATTACCAGAACTATATCAAATATATTAAATTTTTGGTGATTTATTTAATAGATGCACCCAATTTCTCAGTTTTGCAACAGAAAAGTTGTCAAAATGTCCAGTAGTGAAAGGGTTAAGATGAGAAATGAGAATTCTAAAAATTCCAAATTTTGCCTTTTTTTGACTAAAAATGACTTATAAATCCATTTAAAACACTCAAAAATCATATTTGGATCACCATGATGCCTTCTTAACCCCTTGGATACTAGTCCCCTCGCTGCAAGGGGGTAGTAAACATTATATCGTCCTCACAAGCATGGCTAATTATAATAAACACGAAAGTTGCCGATCTCACTCGAAGTGGTACGGGATGACTCGTAACAACTTCTCCGATGTATCGAAGCTTGACTGGTTCACATGACCTACATAGGGGGCACCACCAAGACTAGTTTTGGGACTGCTTCAAAATTACGCTTTTCATGGCAGGATAGGCACCAAACTTGATGTCAAGTATGAAGCAATGTTTGGACCTTGGTCAAGATCTGTGACATACTTTCTTTGGGGGACATCCTTGTCATCAGAAACATGCATTGAAAAGAATAGTCACTGTCATATATGTGTGATAAACACCACATTGAATACTTCTTTACACATTTTTTTTCAAAAATTTGATCAAAAATCTGTAACATTTGACTATTTACTCGGAATATTACCTGAATTGGGTCAACGTTAGATATTGCATTGAAGGCCAGTTGTGTGTGGGTTACCAATATGGCATTACCAGAACTATATCAAATATATTAAATTTTTGGTGATTTATTTAATAGATGCACCCAATTTCTCAGTTTTGCAACAGAAAAGTTGTCAAAATGTCCAGTAGTGAAAGGGTTAAGATGAGAAATGAGAATTCTAAAAATTCCAAATTTTGCCTTTTTTTGACTAAAAATGACTTATAAATCCATTTAAAACACTCAAAAATCATATTTGGATCACCATGATGCCTTCTTAACCCCTTGGATACTAGTCCCCTCGCTGCAAGGGGGTAGTAAACATTATATCGTCCTCACAAGCATGGCTAATTATAATAAACACAAAAGTTGCCGATCTCACTCGAAGTGGTACGGGATGACTCGTAACAACTTCTCCGATGTATCGAAGCTTGACTGGTTCACATGACCTACATAGGGGGCACCACCAAGACTAGTTTTTGGGACTGCTTCAAAATTACGCTTTTCATGGCAGGATAGGCACCAAACTTGATGTCAAGTATGAAGCAATGTTTGGACCTTGGTCAAGATCTGTGACATACTTTCTTTGGGGGACATCCTTGTCATCAGAAACATGCATTGAAAAGAATAGTCACTGTCATATATGTGTGATAAACACCACATTGAATACTTCTTTACACATTTTTTTTCAAAAATTTGATCAAAAATCTGTAACATTTTGACTATTTACTCGGAATATTACCTGAATTGGGTCAACGTTAGATATTGCATTGAAGGCCAGTTGTGTGTGGGTTACCAATATGGCATTACCAGAACTATATCAAATATATTAAATTTTTGGTGATTTATTTAATAGATGCACCCAATTTCTCAGTTTTGCAACAGAAAAGTTGTCAAAATGTCCAGTAGTGAAAGGGTTAAGATGAGAAATGAGAATTCTAAAAATTCCAAATTTTGCCTTTTTTTGACTAAAAATGACTTATAAATCCATTTAAAACACTCAAAAATCATATTTGGATCACCATGATGCCTTCTTAACCCTTGGATACTAGTCCCCTTGCTGCAAGGGGGTAGTAAACATTATATCGTCCTCACAAGCATGGCTAATTATAATAAACACGAAAGTTGCCGATCTCACTCGAAGTGGTACGGGATGACTCGTAACAACTTCTCCGATGTATCGAAGCTTGACTGGTTCACATGACCTACATAGGGGGCACCACCAAGACTAGTTTTTGGGACTGCTTCAAAATTACGCTTTTCATGGCAGGATAGGCACCAAACTTGATGTCAAGTATGAAGCAATGTTTGGACCTTGGTCAAGATCTGTGACATACTTTCTTTGGGGGACATCCTTGTCATCAGAAACATGCATTGAAAAGAATAGTCACTGTCATATATGTGTGATAAACACCACATTGAATACTTCTTTACACATTTTTTTTCAAAAATTTGATCAAAAATCTGTAACATTTTGACTATTTACTCGGAATATTACCTGAATTGGGTCAACGTTAGATATTGCATTGAAGGCCAGTTGTGTGTGGGTTACCAATATGGCATTACCAGAACTATATCAAATATATTAAATTTTTGGTGATTTATTTAATAGATGCACCCAATTTCTCAGTTTTGCAACAGAAAAGTTGTCAAAATGTCCAGTAGTGAAAGGGTTAAGATGAGAAATGAGAATTCTAAAAATTCCAAATTTTGCCTTTTTTTGACTAAAAATGACTTATAAATCCATTTAAAACACTCAAAAATCATATTTGGATCACCATGATGCCTTCTTAACCCCTTGGATACTAGTCCCCTCGCTGCAAGGGGGTAGTAAACATTATATCGTCCTCACAAGCATGGCTAATTATAATAAACACAAAAGTTGCCGATCTCACTCGAAGTGGTACGGGATGACTCGTAACAACTTCTCCGATGTATCGAAGCTTGACTGGTTCACATGACCTACATAGGGGGCACCACCAAGACTAGTTTTTGGGACTGCTTCAAAATTACGCTTTTCATGGCAGGATAGGCACCAAACTTGATGTCAAGTATGAAGCAATGTTTGGACCTTGGTCAAGATCTGTGACATACTTTCTTTGGGGGACATCCTTGTCATCAGAAACATGCATTGAAAAGAATAGTCACTGTCATATATGTGTGATAAACACCACATTGAATACTTCTTTACACATTTTTTTTCAAAAATTTGATCAAAAATCTGTAACATTTTGACTATTTACTCGGAATATTACCTGAATTGGGTCAACGTTAGATATTGCATTGAAGGCCAGTTGTGTGTGGGTTACCAATATGGCATTACCAGAACTATATCAAATATATTAAATTTTTGGTGATTTATTTAATAGATGCACCCAATTTCTCAGTTTTGCAACAGAAAAGTTGTCAAAATGTCCAGTAGTGAAAGGGTTAATGCTGAGTGGGTTGAGCATGACGAAAACAAAACAAAGCAAAATTGTAAAAACATTCTGAATTCTTCTTAAAGACGATTCAAGTTATGTGATATCATTCTGTCTTCATTGCTCGCCAAAATGTGCCAATCACGTCCATCCTCACTGATTTCACACTGAGTACAAGAAAAAATTTCGCTGTCGGTTTTATCTGGCGAGGCCAATTTAGACAGTGTTTAGACTATGTGTTCATTTTTACAAAAAATTCTGAAACAATGTCAAGTTAATCACAAAATTACACTTTGTTTTTTTTTTCATGTAGTCTCTCCGTTGAAATCTAATAAACACCTGAGAAATATTTGTACAGAATTGTTCTTTTCGTGCTTTAGTGAGGGTAAAACTTGTCGATACTATTCTGGCAGATGACACAAACAAGTTTAATTTAAGAGGAGACAAAATTCAGTTATGATGGGGCGGCACACCATTCTCTCATCAGTGGCGAGTTCTGGGAGATTTTACTACATCTGTATTTGCATTCACTTATACCAGACGATCTTATCATTATTGATCATAATTCCTTGTACCATATACCTAGAGACATTCGATCAGCTTTTAAACTTCAATTCTATCTCAATTGAATGAAGGATGAAAGCCTTCTGTGAATGAACATTTCATTCTTTCGACAAAAAACTTGGGGACATGAGTGCCTCCAGCCAAAAAAGCAGGAGAACCGCTAAGTGGAGCCGTCGGAGCGAAGCAATTTTAAAGCTGAGAAAAAAAATCCATCAGGCGATGAACATTTTAGAATCATATTGTAATTCTATTGACCGAGAATCTGAACAAAAAAATCTCTCAACCGCTTTCATCTCACGATTACAATGAATTTCTACAAAGAGATATTTCAGGAAAATGTTGGGTTGGGCCAGAGGTGAGTCCCATGATATTGCCCACATGTTAACATTAGCATTTCCTGCATTGCGTTGCGTTATTTGTGGTTTGTCTTGTTTAAACCAACAGTCAAAATCGGGGTATAAAAGAACAGATAATGGATATCTGATGAAGTCAATTCGGAGCCACGACACGGCCTGGACAGATGAACCAATAGTATACAATTCTATGTGATTCCGAAGGAGAATCGGCTGCAATTCATTAAACTCGAGGTGAGAAAATTGCCCATTTTATCAAATGGCAGAGATGGCCAGAAGTCAAGATAAACTCACGTTAGCCTTCTTGCAATGTTTGATCAGAAATTTGAAAACATTTTTGCACACACAGAAAGATACAACTAGCAATTTCTATCAATTGCCCCTTTTCAATGGACTAATATAGTGCCTCTGTAGGGTAAGCAAATAGGTTGGACCTGAGATATCTTTGTTTTAAATGCAAATAAAATGTGTAAATATTATCAAATTATAAAGTGTATATTTCTCAAGTTTTCTGTACTACTGTCCCAATTTTATTTTGACTCAATAGTTGTCAAGATGTGATACCTACTTTATTTGTATGTTTGAGTTTATGGACCATATTAAATTCTGTAAAGTAGTACTGAATATTTTCAAAGTAAATATGGAATACAGTGTAAATTCTGTACATTTTAATCATTATTTGAAGTGAAAATGAGGCAGATATGGCAAAATATACAAATCGATACGGAAAACCTGTATCGACTTAGTGGAAATAATCCCATTTTTTCCATGATTAACAGAATAAGTAGATTTTGCACGTTTTTTAATGTGTCACATTCTTCAAATAATCTATTTATCAGAATTACAAAATGGAACTTAATGGGCAAATGTCATTACGTTGACATGCATATGTTTGCCGCCTGCAGAAACCCGGTGGAGGTGAGCACCAAATAAAACACATTTACATGTCATATTCAAGAACAACTCCATTGTACATGAGACAGATATATTGCACTGATGACAACCGAACTGCTTTTGATCCTCGGTTTGAGTGGATAATTGAATGTAAAAAGCAACGCGCAAGATTGGATGTGGATTATATGGGCATTCGAGATTTTTACAACTCTCCCAAGTTGGCAATGTTGGCATTATTTCCAACTTTGTATTCCTATATATTTGTAATTTTCTTCTTTATTTGCCCCAACTAATGTTAATAAAGGCAAAATTAGAAATCAATGGGTACATGAGGATTACACCAAGGTTACATGCTTTATTTCACTAGTTGGTGGTTCGTTAGAGTCACCTTAGCGGTTGATTGGCTGTTTTTGCCTTGAAATTTTGGTGCAGTGGTGGGGACCTAAGAAGGTCTTTTGCTGTTCTGTGAATGTACATGGGGTGTTGAATCTATTTTCAGGTGGTGGGGACACCTTTACACTATTTGTCTGAACCAAACTTTTTGTGCCCACAGGTGGTGGGGAACCTAAAACCTAGCACAAACATCGTTTGCCCCCCTTCACCCCCTCACCCCCTTTTCCCCCCTTCACCCCCCCCTTCACCCCCTTGCCCACCTTGCCCCCCTTACCCTTGGTGCAGGATTGGGAAACGGCAAGTTAGTGTTAGTGTTGAGGAAGTGTTTGCCTGATACTGTTGCCGAGGACATACTCAGACACAAAATTTTGTTGTCGAGAATGACCTCGGCTACAAGGCACTTGCTTCTGAGCATTTTCTCGGCAACAAGCAACTTGTTGCCTAGTACTTTCTCGGCAACAAATAAATTGAAATTGTTGCCGAGAAAGTACTCGGAAACAATTTGCTTGTTGCTGAGAAAGTTCTAGGCAACAAAATTTTGTCTCCGAGTATGTCCTCAGTCACAATAATTTACAGCCTCTTTTTGAAATCTTGCCTGGTTCCTGGCCACAAAATTTTGCTGCCGAGAAAATGCTCGGACATAAAATTTTGTTACCTAGAACTTCCTCGGCAACAAGCAACTTGTTTCCGAGTACTTTCTCGGCAACAATTTGAATTTATTTGTTGCCGAGAAAGTTCTAGGTAACTAAATTTTATGTCCCAGAATTTTCTCGGCAGCAAAATTTTTGTAGCCGAGGTCATTCTCGACAACAATATTTTGTGTCTGAGCAGGTCCTCGGTAACAACACTTCCTCAACACTAACACTAACTCACCATTTCCCAACACACGATGTCCCCACGGGGACATCCAACCAATATCTGTTGCCATCAATTGTTTTTATTTGTAAGGTAATGGGGAGCCTAAAACCTAGTTTAAAATGAAAGGGGGGTAAAGGGGTGAGGGGCAAGGGGTGGGCCAAAGGGTGGGTGAGGGGTGAAGGGGGGGTGAGGGGAGGCAAAGGGGGGGCAAGGAGGTGAAGGGGTGAGGGAGCAAAGAGGGGCAAAGGATGCAAAGGGGGTGAAGGGTGCAAAGGGGGGTGAGGGGTGAAGGGGGGCAAGTGGGCAAAGGGGGTGAGGGGGTGAAGGAGGCAAGGGGGGCAAAGGGGGGGCAAAGGATGCAAAGGGGGCGAAGGGTGCAAAGGGGGGCAAAAGGGGGGCGAAGGGGGGCCAACGAGCCACCTGCATGTGAAACTATTCCTGCCTGATTATTAATTTTAATGGCATAGCTTAAACAAAGCTGGCAATGCTGGTGTTCTTGTAGCGCAGATAGTTTGTGATAAATTCTATTGCTTCATATTCTGATTTATCTGCTATATTAGTGTTCCAAACAAGAATTACAAGGTAAAATGCTGCTTTCAAAGTTTAAAGTATCCATATTTTTGTTAAGATCAGTTTCATGCTTTATTTGCATTGATGTCAGATAAGATTTATCACTGTACATATTCCCTTTGAACCAATTGCACGTGTTCATCTGCATCGGAGTTTGATCAAATAAACATGAGGATTGAGGTGGTAGAAAGGTAATACATATATCATATGGCTGTTACAGGTTGATAATTCCGGAACAAGCCTGGGGCTATAAGGCTGGAATATATCCTGCCTTAAACAGAAAGCTGCTTCTGACACAGAGGATTACAGCACTATATTTTATTTTATAATCCAACGGAAACTGACAGTCACACTTGTTCCAGACTCAAATGTCACACGCAAATATATCACCCTGCAGGAAGATCCATCAATTCTGACTGGTTTATAAATAGCTTTATAATGTTTGTCTCATTAGGAGATTTCGTTTGAATTACGTGGTTGAAATCCCCAGCAAACAGGCCAATTGAATTCCCTGTTTCACACCTTTGCAGTTTAAGTGAACAGAGGTTGGAGCGTGGCAGGCCACTGATTGGCTCAGGCATAATTCCCAATTTTCTCCTATTGATGAGAAAATCTTTTTTAGTTCAGTCAGAATTTGGTGTCTCAAAAATATGAGAACCATTAAAAAATTATTTAAGAACCAGTCAGAATTGAATGATCTTCCTAATGGGTTGTATATGTTACGACTTTTGTTCTTTGAAAAGCGAGCCATGAATCAGAAGCAATAGAAATTTCTTTCAAAATGTGTTCTGTGATTTGTATAAAAATTCGACAAAACTTTAGGAATCGATTTCTTTTGGTAAAAAACCAAACACAGAACTGTTAACATCTGAAACTTCATTATAAGCATAAAGCGGAGAATCTGTCGTCCAAACATCTACACTGATACTTTAAAAACCATTCAGAAAAACTAATTGCATGGGACCACAGAAACCAATTTGCTAATTGCCAAGACGTTTCTTTCGATAATTGCTTGTAGTAGTGTGCACTTTCGGACTATATTGAAGTCACATCGGGAAGCAGTGCCACTGGAAAAGAAAATCGCCCATTGAATTCCATAGAATTAAATTCATGGTCGACGAAGAGAATAGAATTGCATACGAAGGTCTGTTCTGAAATCAACTGACGTAAATTTCGTATTCTGGGCTCCCAGTCGATCCATCAGGACAATAACATCTCCTGATATTCCCTCCTTTGAGAACGCTCACCTCTCTCACGTTGTCAAGTAGAGGGGACTCTCACATAACATTAACTAAACCATTGCCTTCCTGAGTGGATATGGAAATTAGCCACTTTGCTGACAAGAAGATGAATGCGTGTCTAATTCCCGGATCGAGGATAAATAATCATCCATTACATCATGTAGCAGCTTCGAGACACACGAACAATGTCTTTTACCTTAAATGAGAGAAGCGAAAGAGACTGGGGCATCGATTTGAATACGGAGACGACAGAAACATGATTTCTTTTTTGTTACAGGCGAATTGATTGAAACAGGCAAATATTTACCGATTTTCTGTTTGTATTGATTTTAAGCAAAACAAAATATTTGTAATGCATAATACATATTTGGGTTTTTCCAAATTAAATTCCATTGAATCTACAGAATCTATAGAATTTATGGAATACTATTTGTAATAATTTTTATTTCAATAGTATTCTACAAAATCTGTATGATTTATGGAATGCTATTTTTAGTAATTTCCACTTTTAAAATAACTAAAAATAGAATCCTGCACATTCTATTTAATTCAATTCCGAAAGACTCGATTGGTTGGTCGTTCACATGACTCAACCTTTTGCAAGCCGTTTCATATTCATTTCACGACACTGCAACCGAATTCAACCGAAAGATTCCAGACAAATGTTATGAGAAAACTTCTCTTGACATAAAAAAAATAGAAAATTCAGGCTGTTCTTCTGAAAGCAACTAAAACCTTGCACAAATTCTCTAGAAACTGGGCAACCGGATCCACTGTCTCAGGGAAAACGATGTTCGACATGGAGATCGACAGGCGAAAACAGAAACCTCACCGTGTAAGACATGTACTGACAATCCTTTTTTTTAAATCTTGGCAGTGGCGGATCTAGGATTTCCCAGAGGGGGGGTGCGCCAACCCCAAGGGGTGGGGCGCCAACCTATTATTTGACCAATATTTCCCGAAAACTGCATAAAAATGAAGAATTTTTGACCCAGAGGTGGGGGCGCGCGTCCCTTGCGTCCCCCTTTAGATCCGCCACTGCTTGGTATATTGCTTTTTTAGGATAAACAGTGTGAATAAGTGAAAAAGCACAATGATTTATTTAATAGAATTTAGATTTAATGACTGTAACAATGAGATAGTAAACAGTTTGTAAATGCGTGCTTGCCAACATTACACCCAAATCCTAAATCCTTGAGGAATATCGAATTTTCCAGACAGTTTGATTTACACACAAATATCCCCATGTCAACATAAGAAAATATATCAATGTATCATTACAACAGTAGTCTACAATGAGTACCACACCACTAGCTCTAAATATCACCCTAAAGCTTTGGCCTATTGAGAAACTATTTACATTAAACTATAGATTAGGTTTGTCATACACCATTAAGTAAATAGCTAACCTAAAGTCTTTTTTACATTTTGTACAAAATGCTTAAATTAAAGAAAATCACCCATTCTGTGTTGCTAAGCAACTGAGTGGTTTGTATTTAGTGACCATTTCCCCACAGTAAACGTGTACATATAGCAGGTGACCAAAGCAACTTTGGTCAAATTTTATTGCAAACAATCTTTCATTATGTTGAGGGTTAAAATATAGATCTATAGTACAAAACCTTAATGAGACAACCGATTACTTTGAGTTTTTCATCAGTAGGCAAATGGCAGTGCTGGGAAACTGGTTTGCATTTTGTATCTTTGTGAAATTATAAGATTTGTCCACCTGAAAACTGAATTGAACAAAAAGATATTTAGCAATAAAAGTTTCAATTTGTAAAAACATTGGTTGTCTAATATCTAGATTTTAATGGATTCCGTAACTGTGTGCTCAGTTGCAGTTCCTGATCAAACTGTGAATCACAGTCACATTGTTCACACGCATTGATCAATATGGCCTTTTCTTGTGGTTTAGATACAAACAATATTTCACATTTTTCTCAAACACTTTCGACTGCGGCAACAAAATCTACTTACTCTTTAAAATATCAAAAATGCTCATCAATAAAAATTCGTTTTAAACTTTCTAAATTAGCAATTTTCAGGTTACTTGAAAAATATTCTTCTTACAATTACCTTGAAGATTTTGAAGTCAACTATAAATTTATTCCCAAACCAGCAATATCAGCACTCTGAAGTATGACTTCATCAACCTTGCTACTATCTTTTTAAATTAAAAAGTTGATAAATTAGCAATCAATATGTGAGTACTTCCCGCCGTAGCTCATCATAACTTGATGTAATTCGAATCAAGACCGACAGTTCTCATGAAACAGTTTCCCCACAAAGATGACCCCTTCAGTTTAATCTTTATGATAGGCGTCATTTTTAAATGTGTTAGAGTTTTTCCTAAAATAGATCATTTTGCCAATGTTACCAGAATTGTATTGGTTAAATATACTATTGGATTAGTTGTTGCATTAAATTTTATATTTGCAGACTTGCCAAAGATTTGGCAAAGATTTCACATGGTTTTGGTGAAATCATATTGAATGCATGGTAAATATTTATCAATTATTTTGGCAAAGTTTTATTCAACCATAAAAGTTCATGACAACTTAAATGATCCCTCTTGCCTGTTTTACCAGGCAATGAGCAAGAATTGGTCATGAAAACATAGTCAACACTTACTAATTCTACCAAGTGTGCAAAGTGCATGACATTGTCTGTTTTGGAGACCAGGCTGCTAATAACTGATCTTAGGCTTTCTGCCTAAAACTGGTGTCTAATGCAGTTACCATCCAAGACACCAGTTTTAGTCAAAAATGTCTGAAAGGAAGGTGTCATGATTTCTCTGTATTGGCAGACTTGTTTAAATACTGGACATAAAGAGTCCAAATTAATGAAGAATGGATCCCCGCGTAAGAATGGAACTATCAAAGCCTAACTTGAGGGGTCATCACAATATCAATCAAGAATTTCACTCATACCGTCTTGGTTTATGTGTTGTAAATGTATGTTATGACGTTTTACATTTTACGTTATTACCGCCCGCATCCGAAGGATGGGGAAGGTAATGTTTTCAGTCTGTGCACCACCGGGGGGGGATACCCCAGTCCCAGGTGTTTTGAAGGTCTCTGGTACCAGGTCCTTTCCAGGGGCGTACCCCTAGTCCCAGGTTCTTTCAAAAGTCTCTGGTACGAGGTCCTTCCTGCAGGCACCCAGTCCTGGCCGGGGCGATATTCCTCGTGCAGTTTCCCGCAGGAGGACTTTCTTGTGGTGGAACAATTTTAGTTCGAAATGCTACCAAAAGCACATTTAAAAAGCCTTTGCCATCGCTTAAGAGACGGTCTCCGTTCCAATTCCCTATTCAACCAAGAACTGGAAAATTTGATCAGTTGGACCATGGAAGTCATGAAACATTGGCCTCGTGAAACGCACTAGTATATCCAATATTCGACACTAGAGTGCAAAGGAAATTGTTGGTAAATCTAGAGACGTCAAATCCTAAACGGTAATTTTGTGTGAGTGTTGAGTTATCACTCTGATAGCTTTTTTTGACTTTTTTTGATTTCATGGACAAAAATTTGAAGAGAAAAGTTCTTAATTAGGATTGGAAGTAAATTATGCGCACAGATTCTAGGTTTGAATGCAAATGTTGTCCGCCGTCAATATATACCCCGCCATGACAACCATAAAACTAAGTAAGCTTGAGAATAACGTGACGGTGAGGAGAGGAGAAGAGTCCGACAGAGCTGTCGATGCTGTCTCTGTTACACGTCACGACCGCCGTAACGTTCGTATCAGTGCACTCCGCGGCTAGCCTCATTGTGAAATCTTCTGATCAACCGTGGGTTAAGCCAAAACCCGCTATATTTCAGAGGCTCCGTGCATTTACCATCTACGTGTGTGTACTCAGTTACTATTGCACTGTATACGTCGCAGTCACAGTTGATCGGATTGTCGCGGACCTTCACGAAGGCGCCGAGGGTGAAGGAGAGAGAGCATGGGTCAATGAGGAAGTCCAGGCGTGTCAGCCGGTTGCCCTGCAGATTCAGGCTCTCCAACCGTAAGTTACCCATGTCGGCGAACGCTCTACTGTTGATAAAATTCATCCTGTTGTTGCGGAAGGAGAGACGAAACTTCTTGGTGTGTGTGGTGAAGCCCTTGAAGATCTCAGCAAAGAAAGAGTTGTGATCGCATTGCCGTCCAGCTCAAGCTGCTGCAGCTTGTTCAGTGATTTCAGGGCATCAGCTGGGAACTGTGTTAATTCGATGTCATTCAGAGAAACATTCGCCACGGTTGTCTCCAGCCCGCTGAATGAATTCTCATCTAATGTTAGTCTCCTGTTTCCACACAGGTCAATTGTTTCCAACTTCTTCAGTCTGTTAAATGCTTGCTCAGGAATGGAACTAAACTTGTTGGATTTTAGCTGCAGTGACATCAGGTTAGGTCGCTTGTTGATGGCTTCCTTGGGAAACACTTCCAATGTACAGTTGCTCAGATCAAGCTCCAACGTAGCAGCCTTGATTCCCTTGAACGCGTCTCCATTGATGCGTCTTGATAGGATTACTGCTCAACTGTAATAGAAAATGTGTCACGTACAAATCTCTAGTATGGTGAACTAATAATTCTTCGTGATTATTTTTGTGTAGGAAAAACTAATCCATCATGCGGAGTCCAGGCATGTTGTCCTTTAAAAGCTCAGTACAAATAACAATAGATTCCTATTGCCCACGATGGGTAACATTTCGCCTCAGGCTGCCCTAATGATCTTTGTAGATTTATGGGTTTCCCACATCATGTTTTGTCCCGAGAGAAACTTGGGAACATAACAAGTGGTATGAGTGTGTATGATGCGGTTATCAAACATAACATTGCTGTTAATAATGGGTAGTGGCAAAGATTAATGAAGAATTTGTTCTTCCTTCTCATCGCTCATTGTAAATGGCCATGAGTTAAATCCTCAGATGCATTAGGAGATTTCTTGTGCCATTCAGACACCAAATACAGGCCAATTGAATCCCCTGTCTTCACACCTTTACAGAGTTTTGACTAATAGTGAATAGGATTGAAGCACGGCAGTCCACTGATTGGGTGGCGGCCAATGCACAATTTTCTCCTAATGGTCCTCCTAGTAAAGGATTCACTAGCAATCTAAATGGGTCCCTCATGACTCCATGTGAATTTCAAGTAAGTGTCCCTTAACTGGATCACCAAAAATTTTGAAAAAGGATGAATTAATTGCCTAATTAAGGGACATTTTCTCCAAAATAAAATACTCAGTTATGAACTCACATAGTGTGTGATTATACCTTTATTTAAACTTACTTTGTCTCACAAGTGAGTCAAGTTCCTTATTGCTTTTAATTGTTTTTTGTGTGTGAGTTCCAATTTATGTTCAATTTGAAAATTACATTTAAGACCTCTTAGAACTATTATCTTCTGTATTTTGTAAAAATGGGAGCAAAAAGAAACTATAGAAAAGATAAATACTTCAAAAATTATGAAATTTACTTTTGTCAATTCAATGATAATAATTAATTGTCTTCTTGCAAATGCATAGTGGCTTTGACGATAAGAGCACAATAAAAGAATTTCACAGAGCGCTCGCTTTCCCGAGACTATAGAAAGGTTCACATTCGTGTTTTCTCTTTTTTGGTTTTGATAATTAGGTGAATTCATCTAATTAGTTTAAATTAGATAAGTGATTCCATGGATAGTGATATCTGTTATCTGTGAATAATAATTTGTTCATGCATAATGTTTTCAGCTATCCATGGATAATGTAAATTCATTTTTCACTATCCATGGAGAGTTCTCATTCATTTTGCACTATTCATGGATAGTGCTACATTATCCATGAATGGTGAACTTCTCCGTGGATAGTGCAAATGAACATTTTACCTATCCATGGATAGTCAATTCCAGTATCCATATGCAATTAGATGAATTAGTCTAATTCATCAAATTC